>JAECUM010001546.1:0-132789 GCA_016617855.1 Megalonaias nervosa
AAAAAAACCAGCAAAAAGAACTCCAACTTTTACCCTTCTGCTCATGCGCAAGCGAAATAGCCAATGAAAAATGATGTTTCTAACACAACTAGGCATTAGGTTAACCAGCAATCGCCTGGAAGTCGATGTATTAGGATGTATTCAGAAACAGCCCCCAAAATGTGTTTCCTACTGGCATTTCAGGTGAAAATGACAAGAACCTCCAGGGGTTAATGAGTTAATAAATGCAGTAATTCAATAAGATGCACACAGCAGCAAATTACACAATTAATACTGATCGCACGCTAACAATCTATGTAATTCAATCTTGTATACTACTAATTTCTACACAGAACGTTACAATAGGTAAATAACTGAAATATGTAGGTGAGATTAACTCTAATAAAGGTAGCGTCCACATACCAACATAATTCTAGTAATCAATTTCTACATACTACACATAAACTTTAAACTCTTAGTAATGTTCAACAAATTCGGGTGAAGAATTCTTACCTTTAAGAAGCCTTTCAAGTCTGAATTCCCACTCTGCCTTTTACGAATGCTGTGCATTTGGAATATGCCTATTAGAATTCACTCGCTAACTTACTAGACCTCTGCGCTGGTCAAAATCCTGGCGAGTACGGAAGTGATCGTAAAATGACCTGTAGAATAAGGGTCTGCTTCGGACAGGTGGGGCACCCATATTTCCTTAACTCAGAGTTGTTGTTGGGCTCATAAAGTTTTCATTTTTCAAGTAAAATATCATGTTCACTAAGATCAAAATTTTAACTTAAATCAATCAGCACAGCTCCCACAAGTTCTCCATTATCTAAAGTTTTGAGTCCTTTTTCCACCATATCAGCAAGAGCAGTTTTACATGAGTGATTTGGACAAAAGTCTGATTGTCTCTCATATAACAGATTGTGTTTATCAAGAAATAATCATTAGGGGGTTGAGAATTTTTGAAAGGACGGGAAGGATTGAGATGGGCCGAAAATGACTTATTTCATCAAGAGGGCCAGATTTATGAAGATGTTTCAATTTGGCCTCTTTCCATTTGTCCAGAAATGTATTTGTTTTTATACTAAGATTAGATATATATTTTATGAATTCAGCGATTAAGGTCCTGCTGACCTTAATAATCTAGGTCCATTTAAGTCAGTACCTGTGGACTTTCTTACTTCTAAATTATGCAGCTATTTCAGTACTTTATTGTCCATTATGAAAGGTGTTTCATAGAAAGTCCTGACAGGAAGTTTTTAATTACCAAGGTGTGACAGTTTCTCCTGTCTATATGGGTAACAACTGTCAAACTTAATAATCAAGAATAATATCATGAGTTGTCACCAATCGGTGATCTTCTGGAGGAAACTAAAAATGCTTGTGAATGTTATTTAAAAATCTCTGCATTGAACTCAGATATATGCACCTCTTCCTTTTTCATTAAATTGTCATATACTGGCTTGTATTAATCACCATGGCTCAGAGAATATTTTATTTTTTGTTACAGTCTCGAAAACAACCAGTGATGATCATTCTGATCCTCAGACTCCAAAGTTCAAAGTTCATTACAATTATGAGGAAAATTATGTACATAATGGTTTAAATTTCATGCAACATGAAGAAATAAAACTCATGCATAAAAGGCAAAAGTTAAAAATAAATGATTATGTTTTATATCAAGTCTTCCTTAACCATGTAAAATGTAGAGAACTGGCTTTATTTAAAATGTTATGGATATGTGTGAAGCTGAGAAAACAGATTTTTTAGAGAAAGTAACAGGTAAACAGCGGAATAAATTTGGGTATATGGAGGTATTCTTTTGTGGTTTTTATCAATATAATATAAACAGTATGTTTAAGTCGGTGGTGTTCAATTTCTGCAGATTTTTGCCTTGAAACACAGAATTACCTGAATACCAGCGTCTTTGCAAACTAGGAGTTATTTACACAATATTGTATAGTCAGTATGTCATGTAATACTACATAATGATAATTATAGTGTATTAATAGTGTCTGCTATTTGTGTGCTGAAAATACTGACTGCTGTTTAAAAATACTGACAGACATTGCTTAAAATACTGACAAGAAAATGTATGGGTAAATAGGTCTGTGATTTACTTACCGATTTACTTCTCTTGACATTAATAATCCATAAAATCCATTATGAATTCACACTTTATAATTCAAACCTTTGACACATGAAATTATTCTGTTTTATGTAGACAGAAATTCTGCTTGTCTCCTGCAACCTTTAACCTCATGTGGAAACTAGAGTCATATTTTCCTGCCCTTTATTTACCATTCTTCCTTTGAATTCTCCACTAACATATACCAAGTAACAAAACACTGAGCAAACTCGGAATTATTTACACTTATGTTAACTAAATTCATTTTCCCAAACATTTATTTACTGATTCTTTAAAAGTTCTACGAAATTCTCCATCAGAGTCTGTCAGGAAACTTTCTACTCCCAATGGCTGATTCTTGTCATTTTACATCATTTTGGTGCTATTGAAGTCAAATTCTGTTCCTTTGAGCTGGTTAAACTGCCTACATAAAGAGGAAATAGCATGAAATCAACCAGTGGTTTGTGCTGCTTGGACTTGTAGGGGATATGGGCATAGACTAAAACAGCCACTCAAAGGGGGCACAGGGGATAAAAGCAAGGTAAACTGCATCATGTTATTGTGGCACAAGGGAGACAAAAGAGGTAAAGTACAACATGCAATTGTGGCAGCAGGGGTCAGCGAGGTATGTTGTAATAAATCTTAAGCATCAATTTGCTACACAAGTAACAAAGACTCCCAGTTATGAGCTCATGATGCCAATACAGAGGTTACTTTCGAAATTTCAGTTTTAACAAATTTTCATTTTGACTCAAGATTTTTGTTGTCAACAGTCAACTGACTATGCTTCAGTAGAGAACCCTGGTAGGTATATCAATGGGAAACTGGGCACATCTTCCCATCAGAAGGATAGAAGCAGCAGAACAGATAACCCAGTTACTCATCACCTTTGCTTCGCATGCTGGCATTTGCTCAACTACCTCATTTAATATGCAGAGAGATGCCTCATTAAATACAGCCATCTTACATGTATTTGGATAGAAATTTCTGGACAAAAAAATCCCAGGCAAAGTCCACCCCAAAAATTATTTGTTGAGGCCCCCCCCCCCCGTTGGCTGCAGTTTTAATTGGTGGCCCCAAAATTCTTTGGTCACAATTCCAAGTTAGCATATCTTGCTTGATAAATGTTCCCTTTAATGTCTGTTCTGTATATTACTAGGAAGGAGCTGTAATTTTACTTTTTTCCATTCCAGAAGTCGTCTTCATTATACAAAAGATTAAGTTAGTGACTGTACATTTGTGTGTGTGGTGATATTTGCAAATATTAAGTTTCCTTTTATACATTTGAAGTATTTTAACTGTTTCAGAGAAAGCACATATTCTGTTGTTTTTTTTATTGAGGTTTGAATTAGTAGTAATTTTGTATAGTGATAAAAGCCGATAGCATTATCAATTGTGTGGTGTCACTTTCTAGACCCCCCCCCCCATCAAGAAAGGTTAGCAGGTATGGTTATTTCTTCAATTTGTATGATTGTGTTACAGGACAATAAATCTATTGGCAGATATTTGATATGCTTCCAAAGTAATCATGTAGTGTATAAATAAAATTGTTTAAATAAAGCACAGGCAGTTCCCCTTCTTGCAAGTTAAAATATACCTGTATTCCAATAATTGCATATCAGATGTTGAGACGTCCAAATTTTTGGACATTTCTACCGGGTACCCTTCAGTCATAACGATCGGTTACCCGGGTACTTGATCAAAGGGAAATTATATTAAATGTGAACCTGAACTGCTTTTTTGCAGGTTCACACATGCCAAACCCCAAGAGAGGTATAAGCGTACTTTATTACTAATATAAGTGGCAAAAAAAGTGTAACCTGAGCATAAAAAGAGCGATCTATATATCACATGTCATAATTACAGAAAACGGGATGAAAAACATACATATTTATTTAACGTACATTTATTTTTGCTACTTACCTGAATCTGGAGTTTAAATTTTTGTCGCAAATTGGCTAAATCCATGTGGATTGGTAAGAGTATAGACATAAAAAAAAAATTATTTATGCATAACACTCGTTCTAACTAGTCTACATGTCTACAGTAACTTTCGAGAATAGTCGTAAAATCCACCAATGATGATTGTTGTAGTATCCCCGACATGCCATGGTTTGTCCATTATAGACGGTCCGGTGCAAGATGTTTTCAAGTTTAACAAAATCTCTCTAACATTTTTCAGTCAGATAACAGGGGTCAAGCTAGACTTAAATTTTCGGGAGAAGTGACTTCTCCTTTTGGTCAGAGCAGGGAGAAGTAGGAGCTAAACAGGGAGAAGTGAGACCAAAGCAAGAAACACGATATAGAGAGAGAGAGAGAGAGATAGCTGCATTATCTTTTTTTAATTATGTGCTCTATTTCTCAGTATGCTTTTAAGTTTTAAGCAATGCCTTATTTTCAAGTTGAAAAATATGTGTTATATGTTTATTATCAATGCATTTTGTATGTGTATACAAATTATTATATTCATGCCCAATTATTTACACTTGTAGTATGTGTGTTTGGATTGAGGTAAATGCAGTGTGTTTTGGCCATATGACTTAAAAAGCACATCAGAAGCTAAACAATGTAGTTAATTTTAACTGATAGCAGTAACAAGATTAGAGTCTTGTAATTGCAAGTTGGTAAAAATGCTTAATAAACTACCACTTAATTATTTTATTTTCTACAAGTTTTGTGTAAAATTGCAGTCAAAAAGATTTCTAGCATTTTTAATACATGTACATAGGAATAAATGCACAAGTGACTTCAAACCATACTCTTAGTCCTGATTTCATTGTTCCCGATAAAACATTACTGTAACTATTCATAGACAGCACACTGAAGCACTAAAGTCGATATATAACTAAACTGGACCTCCCCCCAACCAAAACATCCAAGAACACGTCTTGTACCATGCGAGTACATCTATTTTTAGAAAGAGGGCTTTACTTAATATAACTACTCACTTTCTTGCTTCATTACAAAAATTCATTAATAGGACTGCATATTTATCGTGTATTATTTGTCTACCTACTTGTAATAACGATATGCATTAGTTAAATAGTATTTGCTTCTTTACTATATATATTTTTCGTACTTTCACGAAAATTACGGTATGTCAGAAAACAACCTTGACCTTGCAGCATTGTTTCGAATTCCACAACAGAGATTGTCACATGTTTCTGACCTACATTATTAAACATTTAGGCTAAATCTCCTATCACATAATATTTAAACTTTGTTTTCATTATATTATATATTTCCTGGATCTATTTGCCCAATTATTTACGAATACAGACAGTTTAATGAAGTGGTATATCATATACGCAGTGATGTCTGTCATTACAAGTTCATTTACAGTTTCAGACTGATTGTATAAAGAAAATACGCAAATACGGCCGTTAAAATCTCCATTTATATATAATTTAAAAAAAATAATAAATTAGAAAACGGTCTTCACCGATCATATTTTTTAAAAGCAAATTACTATTTGCATACTGATGTTTAAATTTCGAAACAGAATTTGGTATATTTTTTTCATAGCACAGTATGCCCAACTTCATGAAATCAAGCAGTGATATCTTGCTATGGAAACGGTTAATGGTCAGCTAGCTATTAAAACTTGCATGTGAATGTGCAAGAATTTCTTTGTCGCCGTAAGCTGATTGGTATCAACACCACGTAAATACATTTCGCCTTGGGTTACAACAGTGCCAGAACTTACTGACTACAGCGAGGGGGCATCTCAAAAGTCATAATCTACAGCCATTTTACATCTAAAAAATCAGAGGGCGAAGTCGTTTTCGCTTTCCTAACAGAAGAAGGCGAAGTTTATATTTTTCAGGCGACTTTTTCACCCACTTCGCCTGGTAGCGTGACCCCTGGATAACATCAACATTCACATCGATACAGCCCGTTTTATAATGATATCTGGTGCCATTTATTTTCAATTTAGACTGGTCCGTTACATATGTAGTATCAAACTAGAATGAATGTATGACAAGTTGTTTCAGATTCAAGAATCCCATCTGTTTCAAGTAAAATTTATGCAAAAATTACCATATTTACACACATCAATTTTTATTAGATTTTTTTTCAGTGTTATTAAATAACAAAGATTTCCCTTGTATTTATTTTCATTGAAAATTTTCATTCTGCATAGTTGTCCATTTCGTTCATTATTCGTAACGTCGTACAAGAAGTGCATGTTATGGTAACGAAGTTTTTGTGTTGCTTTGCTGTGACAAAATATCTGAATTGAGAGTTTATGGCTGATAAAAAAAAGAGTCCAGTAAACAAACATGTGAACAGCGGCTCTGACTTGAACAGCTAATACTCGCTCCAGGGCCACAAACTTTAGGCAAAAATGGCATTATTTAAACTGGACATTTATATTGTGCTTTCATTTATTTGAATTGTAGTGCCTATTCAAATTTTATTTCATCGAATATTTCTTAATCAGTAGTTACTGTCGCTGTCGACGAAAGGTACTGATCTAGTTAATGTCATCAGAATCTCAAAACAAGCTTGTTTAAGTCGTGAGAATAATGATGCATGAACCATGGACATGGACAGGCATGAAGTTATGATGGTCTGGATTTAAATATCAGCACTGATTCTTAAATATGTTGTGCGAGAAATGAGAGAAGTGTCCTCCCTTGTATTGTTATATAGAACATGTATGAGAAGTAAATTGTAAGCAGCTATACGAGTCCCTGTGATGATGAATAAATGCACACACGACACGAGCGTCAAACTGTAATCGTTATTTTGTGTCTCGATCTGAACTTGGACTGCTTTTTTTTAGTGGGTACCAGGTTGCTCATTTTATTACCTGGGTCATTATTAACGGATGGGTACCCGGGTACCCGTTGGCAGCTTTAATCAGATGAGGTGGAATTAAAGGAACCAGACTAACTTTACTGGAGTATTTCAGACGCTTTAAACTGCTCTGGTGGCCTAAGTGTTTACAACATCCACCCTGGAAGCAGGAGGTCGTGGGATCGAACCCTGGCTGAGTCATACCAAAGACTTATAAAAATGGTACTTGCAGCTGTCTTGCATGGTGTTCAGCATTAAGAGAATAGTGTTGGGATTGTTTGGTGGGACATCATGCTTCATGTCTGGCATGATGCCCCAGTGCTAGACATCACTATAAAATGCCACACTGCAGACATCATAGTGATATGACTGAAAATTGTTGAACCTATGATAAAAATCCAAATCACAGTCAAGCACACGTCATGCATCCAGACATCTGGCCTAATTTATTTTTTCAAAGTGCAACTCTGACTCACTGGTGACAAGTCACCCCATCAGATGGACCTGACTTGGAAAATACATGACTTATACACCTCGATCACTGAAAAAATAAACTTTAGCATGCCATTTGTGCCAGTAGTTCAGGTTTGTACCCAGTTAATAAAATTCTTCTTTGATTGGATACCTGGGTAACCAATATTTAAGATCGATGGGTATGTGGTAGATGTTTACTAAAATTTTCACAGCTCTAGTTTTCATCAGTTAAAAGGTTCACAGTAAGCTTAAAAACTGAAAAATCATTTGATTCTAGACACCATAATCTTGGGAGTCAAAACTAAAATCTCAAGAGTTACAAGTTTTGGAGTCAAGATTGTTTTGCTGGGATTCTTTGTTACTCATGGAACAAACTGATAAACATGATTTCTTGTCTTATGTTGAATAAAGCAGTATTTTCTTTTACTCTCATCTGTACATCAGAGATCCCCAAAATTTAATTTGACACCCACCTGCAACCCCCTGTTTTGACACCAAGGTTTGTTGCCTTTTTTCTTCACTTTATCTGCCCCCCCCCCCTTTCGACACCAAGGGATTTTTTCAGGGTTCTCGATAGATTTCAAAACTGAAGAGTCAATTGAACCTTGATCCCAAAATCTCAAGAGTCAAAATGAAAATATCATGAGTCAAAACTGAAAATGAGAGTCAGTTCTTTTGGACAGTCATGAGCCCATACCTGCGATTCCTTGTTATTGGTGGAAACAAATGATGTTTTAGATTTCTTGTCTCGTGCTGAATAATGAGAAATACTTGTACAGTATTTTATAAGAAACATACAGTCTGATTTTTGTGAAAGTGTTCCTCTTTCTAACTATGTTTTACTATGTGTATATTTTGTATATGAAACAGACAAAACAGACAGGATTATTTTATACTTTGTTATATTTTCAACTTGTCAGCGTGTTCTGTTATCAACTGCTCAAATCATTTTATATGCAAAAATATGCCCATGTAACTGTGAAGGTTATATATTGTTCAAATATCAAGGATGTACATGACAGAACTGGTAGTTCACTTTTCCACTCGTCCTTAAATTTTCTAACAAATTTCAGAGATTGACTCTCCTCCTCCTCAGAGCTGACACTATCTTTCTGTTTCTTTGGAGTCTGAGGGTCAGAAATTTATCACCAGCAGGTCCTTTCAGAGACTGAGACAGAAAAGAAAATATACTTCTTTGTGCCATTGTGATATTAAAGTTTAGATGTATTCACTTTGAGTTACATCCATTCAATTTTTTCAGAATGATCCATTAATTAAAACGCTCGAGGTTTTAAATGTTTTGCTGATTGAAGGAAATTAATTGCCAATAAAACACAATCCTATGCTGAAAACTGGCTGCACAAGAAGCCATATATTCCTGTTTTGTCAAACTGATTATAATTAATGAGCAATCAAACAAACACCAATATTTTATCAGAAATGAATCCAGTGAAGTCATAAATGATTAAGAATTTTTTAAAATTCTGCCAAATGAAGCAAATTAATCGTGAATAAAACAATTCACGTTGGTCCACCTATCTTGACAACCAGCTTCATGAGCCGCAATATGCTCCAGTTCTGACCAGTTCATTATAATTTGATGTCCAAAAATACTGTGAGATTGTTATGGTTGGGGTGGGGTGCTCAAAATGTTTTATTTAACTCATTAACCCCTGAGTCAAACAGCTAGGCATTCACCTAGAGCAGTGTAAGCCTTACCAGTGCCTGTATCCCTGAGACTTGCTGAGAGAACTTGGCTTTCATATTTTAGCTACTTGCAATAGATGTTATTTTCTTATTTATGTTCCGTTAATTAAGCTAAAATTTGGCACAGCAGTTCTCAATAAAATTACGTACATAATGGTATAAATTTCATGCTTCATGCAGAAATAAAATTGCATAAAGATAAAATAAATGGCTTTCTTACCAATTTGTTTCTCTTGCCATGAATAATCCATAAAAATCCATTATGAATTCACACTGAATAATTAACACTATCAACACATGAAATTTATTCCATCTTATGTACACAGAAATTCCACTTGTCATCTCTCTTGTAACCTTAATCTCGTGTGAATACTCTGTCAGAGTCTATCAAGTAAAAGTCTACTTCCAGCGGCTGATTCTCATAATTTTCATCATTTTCTGATCTAAATATTTCCACTATTTTTGCCGCTATCTAAGTCAAATTTTTTTTCCCTTTGTTCAGCAATGTTCACTCATTTTGTAAGCTAAAATTGTATTGGTTAAAGTGCCTACATAATTAGAAAATGGCTTGAAATCAACCAATGGTTTTTGCCGATTTAACTCGTCGTGCGGGATACAGGACTAGACTAATACTGCCACTCAGACTCGGCGCTCAGGAAATAAGCTAGGTAAACTGCGCCGTGTTATCGTGGCACTCGGGAGATGAGGAAGGTAAAGTACGACGAGCTATAGTGGCGGCAGGGGTTAATGAGTTAAACTATTATAGAAGTCCCACCCTTGTTCTATTTTGTTGGAAGATAAATTCAGTGAAAGATAGACCTAAAGCTCTAAGCCCCCACTCAGCAATGTCGACGGTTAGATGGTTAAATATAGAAAAAAGGTTGAAATTCAATAAATAACAATAATCAAATGACTCAAATTTCTAATTACACTTCATTCACCTGACTCATTTATAAGCCCATTGCATCACTTGATTAGCAGTGTGAAATTGATTTCCACCTGTCCTTGTATTTCTACTCATCTGGTGTATCCTTCTCTCTCTTATTTCTCCCACTTTCTTCTCCTCTTCCTCCTCAACTTTTCTCCAAATTCCTTCTCCTCCCTTTTCTCCAAATTCCTTCTCCTCCTCCTTGACTTTCTCTAGACTCCTTCTCCTCCTCCACTTCTCTACCACAACTACTCTTCTGTCGACTTCGACTATCTGGCTACAGCCTCAATTCCATCTCAAACTCTTGCAGACTTGGGACCCAATGGAACCTAAAGTTCTGTGTCCCCTAAAAAGCTTCCTGTGAAAACACAAGGTCAGTACAATCATCTTCCTTAGCCCTCTCATCTCACACTGCACACAGCCTATCATCAGATAAAGGCTATTAAATTTCTTCAGTCACACATTCGTTCACATCGAGATACCCATATGATCTTGTATGGTAAAACAAATGCCGTAATTCAGCATGGTATTAATTACTTCTTGTACATAAATCAATAACAGACCCGCCAGCTCTTACAATTTTGCCGTAAATCTTACGAAAATTACCGTTAAAATATGTACTTGCAGCATACAAGCAAAAACTACGGAAAAATGATCGTTGCCCAAAAAAATGGATAATAGGTTCACCCGTGTTTGATATGGATCCGGGTTTGATATTAGAGTTAGTAAAATTAGTCAGGGAACCAGACTAACTTTACAGCAGCACCTATTGTTCATGTGAAGCGTCTGCATGATCAAACTGTTGTTTATTAAATTTTTTTTAAAATGGCATCCAGAAGGCGATGCATGTTTAAGACGAAAGGGAAATTAAGCTTCTAAAAAAGTGTTAATAATCAACACAGAAGAATAAAAAGGAGTATTCAGCTTCTTGTGAATAAAAGCTGGAAAGGACACAATTACGTTTATTGGACATCACGTGCCAATTTGAGTATGTCTTGTGGCAGGAGATATGATTGCCATCATCATGTGAAATGGATAAAGAATTTCCAAGAATTACGTCAAGTTGAGAACAACAACCCAATGAGTTCCATAGGGTTTGGAACTAAAGTTTGTACAACTGTACTAGTGGTAAATAAAGTCTATGGGTACTTTACAAACTTTTCAGTTGAACATGATGTTTATCGTCGCTGCATGAAACTTTTATTTACGTTTTCCAGCTTTACAATATCAGTTATTGATATTTTGTTACACCTTACTGAAAATAGGTCAATCTTACAGAGAAAAATCAACTGCCTTACTGAGACGGACTCGTCAGGGTTGGCAGGTCTGCAATAAATTCCGTCACATCAGTACATATTCCTAATCCCGTTATACTAAACAATATCATAATAATCAGACGCATTCCTTTACCTTACAACTCATACAAAGTACGAAAATATTCAAATATCCATGCGCTGATATATTCATACGTCCATAGTAACTCATCTTACATACTTCAACCATTCCATATTCACAATTCAAGCATGTGTAAATTCTAACATAACGCATTAATAAATGCACTGGTTTACTATGAAGTAACCTAATAGTGAATTACAAAATTAATTCTGACCTCGAGCTAACAATCTACATAATTCTGCCTCGCATCTAATAATTCCCTGTGTAAGCTCAAGCCCATTTCTCAAATATGCATGTAAATGAAACACTACAAAGGTAGTTCTACATCCTGAACGATCCTAGTACTTAAGTATGTATACTACAAATAATTACAATTATGATGTCGTAATATTCTGCAAAATTGAGCAAATAACTTGCTGACCTTTTCAAGCTTTGTCTTTCCTTAGAATCTACTTTTAAGTTTTTCCGCCAAATTACGAGTGGCTTCGTTCTCGGAGTAACCCTATTGATCTGCAATCCCTCTAGGTGAATACTAAATTTTCGCTTACGAATTCTGAAAGTTATCATTCAGCCTGCATTGTTATCATACCCTCTATCTCAATTCCGATTGGATATCGCTGTGAACTGATGCAATCAAACTTAGTGGACAATGTCCCTCTCGCTGTCTGTCCACGTGGGGACGGATAAGAATACGCCCTGTTCACCACATGGACTTACCTTTGATTTTTGGACTGAGTCTTAACACCTGGGTGTGATAACTGCAAGCCTTTGTTTAGATGGTGCAATCTATTGCCTGTTCCAATTCTGGTCTCTGACCGGTCATACAACATCGCGTAAGAGTTCAGCATTAGCGGCAATCTTTAGACATCAAACACATGGCCACGGTAATATTCCCAAGATAGGTAGATTATAGCTTATAAATGACTTTATAGCTGGGGCTTAGCAAACATGACACATACCAGTGCTGATATTTGATGAAAAGCAGTCCATTCATATCATAATTGTTTCCTTTTCCTGTATCAAAACATTCCAACTTAATTCTGTCAAAACAATCCAACTTAATTCAGTTACACCTAAGCATGATATCAGTAAACTGTTAGCTCCGCCCAGTTCATATACATATCATCCATTGGTGCGATATTATTGGCCATGAACATGTAAAATGTTGTCGAGCAGATGTCAGTCAATGCCTCTTATAGTAAAAGTGTTATGGACAGCATACTCTCAGTAAGAAACTAAGCCAGAGGCGAATCAAGGGTAATTAAGGTCGATGCTCCAGCCCAAATCTACGTGTGTAAAATGACACACAAGTCGGTATTTACACATGTCAAAAATGGATCATCTTTAAATTCCATGCATCATAACCTGAGGGTACGTGTCTCTGGAAAACCCTGGTTTTGAATCAGTATTTGGGCAGCAGATCTGAACCTTCTCAGTTTGGTTAAAATCAGATATCCACTTTCCAATTTGAAGATCTGATGACGACTGCTTAAGGGTCATGTTCTGGTGATCTTTGAATTAACTAATGGAAATGCAGCTTTCAAAAACTGAAAGTGAATCAAATTGTTCGGTAAACATTCATGCTCATCATCCACACTGCTCAGTCTCCAAATGCAAGCATATAAGACTGAAACTGATTGGTTGATAAAATTATGGTAATAACAGCAGAGCTGCCAATCCTCCAGACTCACAATTAGTGAGAAGTGGGATAAAAATTAGTGAATTTTGAATGCAATTAGTGAAAAATTATATCATAACACTAACTCCATCCACTTCAGTGGTCAGTACTGCATTATTTGAAAATCCCAAAATAAAACATATTATTTACTCTGATTATATGTACTACTTTATTTTCAGCCAAATTTACTGATATACACAAACTTCATGATATTTGTCATGATATGATGCTGTGGCAGTCTTGAACTTCCTCAATCAGGGTATGGTAAATTTGTTTTCAAAACAGTTCAGGCTTCTTACCTGCTGGTTAATCTTGGTGACTAAAATTGTTGCAAATTTTCAGCACCTAAGGAGGCATTAAAGTTCATCTTATTTTTCCTCACAATAGGAAATAATCTTTCACTGTCACTGTTGCTGATCTCCAACTGAGAAAGACAGGTTATGTTTAACAAGAAAGCTCACAAACAATACTTCAGCACTGGTGGCATGCAGGACTTGAGTAGGTGGCTTAAAGTACTCCAAAAGTGAAATCTGCGGGTGCTATTGCAGTGTGCTTTTTACACATCGTTCTGCTACATGCCCACAGGGGCTCGTATCGTTGTTTACAATTTATCTGTCATACATGTAGTATATAATAATATTACTACATGGTACATGTATGACAGTCACAGGTAAATTGTAAGCAACAATACCAGCCCTTGTGCACATTCCCAATTGTAAAATTCATGGCACACTACTGTGCGGAAAGCATAATGTTCATCGATGTTTGATGGCTGAATAGGCCAAATTTTGGTGTACTCCAATGTATACTTCACTTTTTGTGGAATATGAATCTTGGAGATGAAAACATTTTAACTGCATTGTAGCTTAATTGCAAAATGGTATTATTCCAGAAGATGAACGATAAGTCGTGTTGGTGTATGCACGCAAAACTGTGAAATCACGCAAATTACGATATATGCTAATCATTCAAACTAAAAAATTCCAACACTCGAAAAAGCTTTTCTTCATGTAGTTTCCCAACCTCTATGTGCTTTTTACTACCCATGTGCTTCCTCACATCGTCAATGCCACCATGCCCAATGCTAAAATTTGTGGCACACTGAGTGGAAAAAGCATGATGTATATTGATATTTGATCACTGAACGCACGGCCAATTTTTGGCACATTCCAAAGTAAACTTCACTTTTTGTGCAATACATTTCTTTTTCCTTGGTGGTGAAGACATTTCAAGATGCAATGCCGAACAGTAATTCAAATTAGTGTTGACGACGCATAGGCAGAGCAAAATTCCGTTTAGGTCCTGGTTTCTTTCAAAAGCATTTATAAAACTACTGTATATACTGGCGTATAAGCCGAATAATTTAGGAAAAAATAAGGGCCTGGAAGTAGGGGGGTCGTCTTATCCGTGGGCCAGTGTCTAAACTTGAGAGTTTTTAACTCTTTTTGTTGACTACTGTATAGGTGTAAATCTTGGGACACGAAAAAAAAAATGATTTTTTTCTGTGTGCTAAGACATGCATGTAAAAAAATATCATTTTCGGTGTCCCGACAGTTATTAAACTGTTATCAAGTACTGTGATTGATTTTATTATTATTCTGTATGTGCATATTTTTTGATTTCTCCAACACGAAATTAAATAAAGGTAAATACAGACTTCATAATTTGTGGGTCGGTTGAGTTTACTTGGGAGACAAGGCTGAACTATAATGTACAATACTTACACGGTGTAAAGCGTGCATAGCGTCACTTTAATCCTTATTTATTCCCAAATATATTAGATGCAGATTTTGCTTTATTCATTGTTTCGACCAAATTTCATTCTTCCGGATAACATTTTCAGCTAGTCTTAATAGCTGTGCCATTTACATTGAATCACTCACTCACGAGTTCTTCATTTTCAATGATATAAGTGATCTGCAAACTGAGGTAATATTTATGAAAAGGTACGCACGTTTAATTGTACAAGGCACATAACCAGCATAACTTACATGTTCACGAAGAGTGGTAATAATAAAGGCTAAAATTCTCATTATAGATCAACTAAGATCTGTTTTGTGTTTTGGCTGAACTACATAACATTCCACACAATTTAAAGCTTGATATTTCTTCGTCTCCTTTATTGATATTTGGCGGATTTGTCTTTCATTTTCCAACAGCAAAATCAGCCAGTTAATCTTTAAAATCCCAAAACTGGCTTGTGTTAAGAGGGAATTTTGACCAGCAACTAACCAGTACATTGATGTGTAATTGCCTTTCATTCCATAATATTAGCACGATTACTGTAGTTCTGTAAAACGGGGTGTAAGGCATACCTGTCAATTTTTCAGAAGCCAAGTAGGGAGACTGAATAAAAAAAACATAGATTGTGACCAAAAATCGGGAGGTTTATCGTGGCATTTTTAAAGCCTTGTTTTCATTAATATTGATCGATCTTCGGGGTCTAATATGGGCGAAATTCGCAACGAACGTACGTTTTTTTTTTTTTTCTCCCTGTGATGCGAGTTATTTTCCGCCAGGACGTGCCCTACTTTCATATTCTGTTCAACTGTGGCCAAACTGCACAATAGCTAAATATTAGTCTTAAACAAACAAGAAAGCCAGCACGACTAATTAAAAGTTAATCCTTATCGATGCAACTATTTTGTGAAAACAACTGGCCCTCTGTCATGATTCAAAGAAACCGTGTGTTACACAAGCACCAGCAATTGATTGGCAAATAAAGGATTACCACTTTGGTGAACTAAAGGCACCTAACTAGGCATCCTCACGGTACCTTACATGTGACAACAATTTTCCCCTCTTTGTATATCCGACCTTATTCCCTTATTGTCAGCTCGTAAGGCCCAATTTTCCCCTCTTTGTATATCCGACCTTATTCCCTTATTGTCAACTCGTAAGGCATTTAGTATTGTTCACTATAAAACGTATGTATTCTGAATTAGTTTTTTGAGGTATCATATACTGCGTAGTATGTATTTTCGTTCCTTCTTTTAATTTAACGATGGTAGTTAACGTTCGTATATACGATCTAAAAATGCCAGGTGCTCACTCATGTAAGTTCCTTTGGTGGGAATGGAGCTCCAGCATTCACGGTGATCATTCTTGGGATTGAGGTTTATTGCTGACAATTTTATCGTTGTGGTTTATTTTTTGTTCTGGTTTATTTTCTGATTTTTGTATTGTTGTAGATGAACAAAAATCATAAATATACGTGAATAATGTTTAAACTTAACGTCCTATTTATTGAAGAAGCAAAAAATTCTATCTAGTAAAGTAATTATTTCGTCACGACAATATTCACAGGTGATAAAACAGAACATGGCTTCCATGGAATACGTACAACATATCTATGTAGGACTTTCTTTTTTTTAGGAGACATGAAAATCGAAGATATAATGTAATAGTCAGGAGTTCTGTGCAAAATCGGGAGATGTTATGAAATTGGGAGGTAGGTGTGGAGTGACCCCAAAATTCGGGAGGTTTTTTTCCCCCAGCGTGAGAGTTGACATGTATGGTATAAGGTCGTTTACATCAAAGCAAACTACAACTCAGATTTTACGGTATTAGCATAGTTTTCGAAGGATTATTTCTGAAACTTTATTATTGTATTTTGGAGATATCATTAAAGTTTAGTGCATTGGTGCCCATGATTCGACCCGAAGAGGTGTACTTCATTCAGCAGAATGTACTTCATTCAGCTCGTGTTCAAAGCTACAATGCACATGCGGTGGTGCCATTATGTAAATACGTTCACTATCCTAATTGTGAGTGTTGAATCAAAACGTGTTGTTGTTCGTTGTGTTTTCATACTGGGATCAAATTTTAATGAGTTAGGTATTTACAGTTTCAAGGCAAAATAAAAACGTTATTGCTGGTGCACTGATATAAAATATCCAATGCAATAATGCATAAACAAACAATAATTGAGTCAAAAGGGAGAGGTAGTGTTACAGCAACTTGCAATTGCTCAATTCTTGTCATCGTTCGATCAAATTATACCCAAATCTAAATTAGGCAGAAACAATAAGAAAACAGAAAATTAAAATAAATTACTTTTCAAACAAATTTAAACCATTTCTTTTTTAATAATTATACATGCCAACCCCGAGATAAGTGTACGTGTACTTTTTGTTAATATAAGTTTGCCTAAATAAATGCATTTGGAACTTGCCGCGTGCATCTTATGATGTCTCGGAGTTGTGGGTCACTTATACGCGGGTTATGCACTTTTTAGTGTTTATACCTGTTCAGTTTGGGGGTCGGCTTATACGCGAGTATATACGGTACTCATTCATATATATATATATATATATATATATATATACACACACACACACACACCGTGTGACCCCGCTATAACACGGTAGTTGGGAGCCATAGAACCCGACCGTGTTATAAACCGAACCGTGTTATAAGCAACCAGGTCAGTTAGCAGAAGAAAATGATGCATGTACCCTAAAAAAGGGGGGGGGGGTAGATAATAAATGCGGGCGCAAAAATACGTGCTTCATTGGCACAGTTTTCATCTTAAATCGATGCATATTAAATGCACCTGTAGTGAAAACAGAGAAGGCATATATAATATTTTACTTTATTCAGAGAACCACGCATTGGTACATATACGTGTATACTGTTTATATATACATGTCTAATGCATAGCAATGAAGAAAGTATCAACGCTGTGTACTCACCCGCGTTTCACATCACATACATTGAATCCACAATACAAGTAATTCCATCAAAAATATGCACACACAGAGATTTAAAATATTCAATAATTTTGTCACAGGTCATATAGGTCTGAATTCAGTGGGGAAAAATAGCACAATCACGTAACGAATGATGAAGCACATTTACTTTTAAGTACGTCCAAAGTCTGTAAAAGTTTACGTTTTAAGCGCCGTTGGTAAAGTTCATAAGCATAAACTTTTTTCCTGTAAAAAGGAAACTTTCAAGGCACAGTACATATTCCAGTCACGTTGGAAAATGAAACAATCCATCAGATTCCATTGCTTTTATTTAAGTTCGATAATGGCTTCCTTTGAAGAAAAGTTCTTTGTTTTTACTGAAGATTGTAGTCACCTTTCTTTGATGAAGGGTGCATGCGTTAATGAAGTCACCGCTAAAGGACAGCTTTGGAGAACCAAAGAAATGCCTGTTTCTTATTGTGGCGGCAACATCAAAAAATTGTATTGCATGATTGAGACTGATTTTTTTCCCATTTGCATAGTACGTTTTCATAACAGTTGGTGCTTCAAAGGTTCAAAGGTAACGTTTTCTTTGAAATTTCAGCCACTATTTTATCTGGGTACATTTTTAAAAAAGAAATGAATTGGCCGTCATATGATCAACCTATTGAATAGACAAGTGTGAGCTTTTTTTTTTTTTACATTTATAGTAGTGGAGTGATGCTGCCTTCCACGCTTGTGTCAGAAATTTAAAGAAAGGGTCAATCGACGATAGAGATGCAGGTGTTCTGGTCTGATGACAGGGATTACTACAGAAAATGTGAATGTTCTGAAGGATTTAATTCTGAGTGTAAAAAAGAGGAATTTTACTTACCATCCACATACAAATGTCAGTCTGTGTAAATATATTAATTACTAGTCAGCGGCCGAAAATCCAACGAAGATAGATTATGAGATAATGCCTTGTCTGGTTGATCTCCGCTACCAGAAATGTAAATTTGAAAAAAGGCGGATATCTCAAAACATACAGTACTCATGCTAGATGTCAACATAAGCGGATTATGATATAACAATGCACTGTTAAGACGGTTTGTCAATATGGACAAAGAATTTGTTTATGTAACAATAGATAAATTTCAGTGCATTTTATATCAACTTTATGGCTTCCTTTCATGGGGCCTCTGAATTTCTCCACTCCAAACCAATCTTTGTATATACAAGTTTAAACAGCCAACAATGTCGCCAATAAAAAAAATCGCCAGATGGTCATTGTTCCCTCTAAGGTACGCGGCCGCGCAGCTCACTAGAAAATGCTGCGCATCAGTTTAAAAAATTCCATGCACAAGTTTTGGTAGCAAATATGCCGTGCAGCAGTTTCAAAATTCCGCGCACACAGGAAAATATTAGAGGGATCATTGCAGATGGTATATTTTGCTGCCAATAAGGGAAAAAAAATCGCAATTTGCGACATTGGCGAAGCCCTGCGCGATTCTTGAAAACATTTTACACGTTATTTTTCGTACTTTTAAGAAGAAAACACTATTTTTTCGTGTATGAGAAAAATGCATATAAAATTTCAATAGTCACGCCTCGATCGTCTTGTATTATTCATACGTGATCTGTTCCCTAAAATGATAATAAACTTTTTTGGGGTTTTTTTTTCGTACTTTTAAGAAATAAATTTTTTTTTGTGTGCATGAGAAAAATACATGTATATGAAATTTCGGGAGCCACACCACGACCGTGTTATATCCGAATTCGTGTTATAACAGAGCATGCTATAGTGGGGTCACACTGTGTCTATATATATATATATATATATATATATATATATATATATATATATATATATAGATTAAAATACACTAAAATGCTTGCTACTGGGCCAACTGTACAAATCGGCTGTAGTTCTACTAATATTGCGACTAGTAGTACCGGACCGTTTAGGCAACTGCCGTTATCATGACTAGCACTTAACTGGAAGATTTAAAATAATTGAGAATCAGGAAATTTATAATGTTTTGCATGTGGCATGAATCCGTTAATCACTGTAGAAGTTGGGAAATTGACCCCAAAATTGTGAGGGTTGGCAGCTATGTAACAGGTTACCAGAACATGACCCCTAAGCTGTTTCTGTCAGATCTTCATGTATATCACTAGAGATCTGATTCTAATCAGATTGTAGTCTTTATGGGTGACAAGCCAGATTAGGTTTGTGGTGTTAGTCTTGTGACCTATTAAATGCAAAGAAAGCCCATTTGGGTATGAAATTTCACATTAATAAGGTTGATCTAGTCAACCCACTCAAAACGGTGGCAACCCAGTTATGGGTTGCAACCCGTATGGTTAAGAACCACTGCCTAAGTGGATACACTGTTAAAGGGAAACACTTGTACATCATTTTGTAACTGATGCTGAAGATGTCTGACTTCAGAAGATTTATTCTCCTCACAATACTTACTAACTTGCTGTTTCTTTGGAGCTGGAGTGTTGGAATGATTGTCACTGGCAGGTCATTTCTGAGACTGAGACAAAAAAGAAAATATGCTTCTTGAGCTATTGTGATTAATTAATATGAGCCATTGTATGATAATTCAGTGAGGAAGGAAGAGGTTGATATCTTGATCACTGCCAAGATATTTTCAAAATAAAATCCACAAGTTTTTTTAATTTCATTCACAAGCTAAGAAATATGAAACTCTGGAATACATCTCATGAGCAACTCTGAAACTTTCTCCTTAGGATGAACTTAGCATCGAGGAGTATTGGAGAGCAGTCAGCAACTTTTAAAGCCCAGTCACAGAAAACTGACGTTTTATTCTTGCAGGCTGAGTGTGGTTGTTTTGTCATTGCCACTGCTACGTAGTCCCCATTTTGTTGGGGGTGGGTGGGTTGTAGTGGAAATTTGGTTATCATTATCTAGAAGGTGATCGCCTTCGGTGTTACTGCCTGGATCAAGTAAATATTAATATAAAGTGTGAAACTTATAGGTGGAATAGATAGAGATCTGAGCAGATATATATAAAACAGAATGACAGGAGCCCCCATACATGAAAACGACAATTTAATCAATTACATAAACAACCGTGACAATGCATTACATTAGGAAGATATACTTCTTTTTGAAATAAATCATTCACCGAATTTCAAACACAAATATACTTATATAAATAGACGATCTGTTTTAAATGATAGAATTAATTCATCATAGAATCGAGTGAATAATCGAAGTCATTGTCTTGTACAGCTTCATAACCTGATTATTTCCCGTTCATTCCAAATTCACTGTGACTGTTCTTCTTGGTCCTTTCTACTTTTCCCGTTTCCAAACTCTCTATTGTCTAGCCTTTTTCGGCCCTCGAACTTTGTGTGGGTAGTTGGATATGTAAGTAAGTAGATACTTTGATAAGTAGGTACGTGGATACATCCTGTGGAGCTATTTCACCTTCCAAAATAAACAAAGAAGCAACCTAAATCTTCTGTCAGATATCCTACTGGGAATAGATCATTACTCCCCTCTCATTATGTCAGATATCGTTCTGTCGGAATTCAAACAGATACCAAAGGCTATCTGGTCAAGCTAAACATGGCTGACCATAAATAAACCTAGCTTCATAAGATTAATGTACTTCCTAACAGCTATTTCAACCTGACTCACATTATCATTCCACAAGACAAAACAGTTCTGTTCTCGTTTCAATTACACAGATGAATGAATGAAATTCATTACATGGCTTAACTATGTTATTTCTAGCAAATACACACATTCAAGTCTTTAGCATATATGAAATCTCACTTCATGGTTTAACAACGTTAATTTCAGTCAATACGCACTCAAGTCTTTATCATACGTGAAATCATCTAAGGTTGGTGAATTCACACGGATTCTCGTAACTCATATCAACTGAAGTGATGCATGAAATTCTTAGATACATATTTTCCTATAACAATCAAGATGACACATTCAAATAATTCGTCAACCTTATATAAAGAATATCATTGTATGGATTCAGATAGGTGAACTCACACAGTTTTATTTATATCAAGAAAATTGATCTATGAATCTAAACAAATAAATTCATGCAAATATAAGCAAATAAATCAAACAAATCATTATATTGATATCAACGAATTACATGAGACTGGTGCAAATACCTTGCTTTCAAGCTTCGCTGGCTTCTACCACCAAAATCGTGTCCATTGACTTTCCAGACATCTGATCCCTTGGATAATTATTTATGAGTGAATTTCTTCTAAATTCAAACTCGGAGTCTCCTACATTTGTATTCTCTTGCAGAGAAGCGTTGACTGATTAAAATTTTGTGATGGGACATATTAACCCTTTACCTCATACAAGCGCCTTTGGACACCTCTACTCCATTCGCATGGAAGCGCCTTTGAACGCCTCTACCCGATTCGCATATAAGCGCCTTTTGACGCCTCTACACCATTCTCATGGAAGCGCCTTTTGACACCTGCTGTAAACATCAGCCATTTTGAGAGGGTTTTCGTAGCGCCACCTTCGGGGAAAACCCCCTATTAGATGCTACATTCATTGGTGTGAATGACTATTACGTCAGATCACGTGGTCACTGTTTATGCTCTGGTCGAAATCTGCTATTTAAAGTAACTAGGTTGTATTCTTCTCTCCAAAATGGAGGTCGCGGATTTTGTTCAGTATTTACTCGAGTTTTCATGATTAGAATCACAACTATGAAAGCTTCAATAACTTAGGTAAAGGCTCTGATACAGATGTAGGAAGCCATTAGTTTTTATAAATTATCAAATTCAGCTGATTTAGTGATGGAGATGCAGACAAAGAACTTGTAAATTTCGAGTATGAGAAATGGCAGCTACGGTTGGTCATGCAGCTTCACATTCTTGACAGTGAACGAGTTCTCTCAAGATTTTAAAGCACATAAAAAATTCTTCTGTGAAAACTAATCATACAGCTATAACTACCTTATTTTACTCTTAAATCTTTCCATGCATAATATATGTGTACCAAAAACGTAAAATGGTTAAAATTGCTGTTAAACGTAACATACACTTCACTGTTTAACAGGCCTATGTGTATGGAGTAGAATAAGTAAAAGGTGTTCTATTTATAGCACACTGCACTGGGTAACTTTGCTACATGCGTATCGAAGGGCTATAAAGCCATACACTCTATGAGGGAACGGGTTAAACCCAAGAATTTTCGTGTGGGAACCACGCCTCTTATTTAGCGTAACCAATCTGAATTAAATATATCTCCCGCCTTTTATAACTATGCGCCAAAATTGTAGTCTGCGTGACCTCTAGATTCCCAAATAACTGACCCTGGAAAATCTCAAATCTGACAATTCGATACAAAATCGAAGTTAACCCTATCCTCCCAGTCTGTCTGACTTGTTAAATAAATGAATGCTTAATTAAGAATCACTCCTCTCATGCCACTGACATGACAAATCCGTGCATTATGGTGATTTAACACGCGCTGGTCCCCATAAATCTAATTAATCGTTCACCTGCCCAAATTAATGTGCTCTTCATAGATTGACAGAAATTTGCACCCTTACAACCACATTGTATTGCTGATTGCTCAGTTCTCCTCAATAATAAAATTGTTCAAGGGAAATCTGGCCAGAAGACTGGTGAGAGCCTGTTGGGTGTGAAGCTTAATAATCACAATATCATCAGTGGTCTAAATGTAGACATCACTTTACCAGAGGAAGATTAATGGGTTTTTTGGCACAAAAATTTCAGTTTCTCTCTGTGTACCTTCACCAAAATTTATGGATGAACTGCACAATGGTAGGTAGGAAAGAAGACTAATGATTTGGGGGCCAAATGACCAAAGGTTATGGTCATTTTGAAAGAAGAAAACTAGTGTTTGCATAATAACTCTAATCTAGGCTGTGTACAAAATTTGTGGAGGGCTTGCACTTAATGTACGGAGAGGCAGGGATTGCGCTGGGCTTTGCCAATGTCGCAAATTGTGTGGGTTTTTTTTCCTTGTTAGCAACAAAATATACCATCTAGCGATATTTTGGGCGACAACATTTTTGGCTGTTAAACCCAAATTAAAGCTCCAGTATTTTGAAACAATAGATATTTGGCTGTCAAGTTAAATGAAGGTTGGACATCTTGCAAGAATGTTTGTTAAACTTTTTAATTTCTTCATGTTTTCATTTCCTTTTGGATAGCCTCATCCCCTTGGTAGCCTCAGCATCATGGTAGTTGTGTACAGCTGACCAAAATCTAGGCCAATTTAACTGTATGTACATTTAGCATATAAACAACTATACAGCCACGTGCTACTAGGATAATGAATATCAGAGTGAATTGTTTCGTGAAACTTGTTTCTTGACAATGGGATATAGATTAAAAAAGGACTACCATTTTTTATATATATATACGTTTTAGTTGTACAGTAGTCCCCCTCTTATACGGCCACCCCTTCTGCACCGGGAAAGTGGCCTTATAAGACGGGTGGCCTTTCCAGAGGGGGACTAATTTTTTGTGAGAAGTATATGTAATGTACGTAGTAAGAAAACTACATTCTTCAAAGCATTTAATATCTTCATTTAATATCTTTGTTTAAAAGTAACATTAATTATTAAAAGGTTCTTCTTCATATAATAATAGACTTATTTCAACTGAATATGCATTAATAGTTCTTATTTTTGGTGTAAGCGTGTTATGCGAGCGTGTGTTGTTGTCATGCACATTGCAAAACCATTCAAGAATGTCATTTAAATCTTGGTACATAATTCTCTTTCCATTTGCTCCATTTTCCCACTGCTGCTGAATAACCTCCTTGTCGGTTACGATGTTGTTTATTCGAGGTTTTTTTTTAACATAAAATTATTTTATTCAAGTCTTTTCTACCTAAAATTGTTCGGCAAGTCCCCCCTCCCCACCGCACGCGATGTCATAGAGTAGAATATCCGAGTTTTTTCTAAAATAATTGTCTCCGTTTACGTGATGGCATGTTAATGTTTGGTAATGATTTATTCAGATGTTGCTAACTGTATGCGATTTAATTATGGGGACAAAATGCCTTCTTCGTAAAGGAAGCGATAAATGTGTTGTCACGTGATTTTTCAGTCTTTGTCTGGTGTCATGTTTTGTTCAAGGTTAATTTCTCTGTGTGTGCCTGTGTCTGCACAAAATCTATTTTTAGCCTATGCTGACCCTGTTATGATCTTGACAATTACGTCTGGTTGTAATCATCAATGTTGCCAACTGCAAGACTGATAAAACAATTTTTCTGCATTTAAACAAAATGCCATGTGTTTTTAAAGGCAGCGATCTTGTCACGTGATTCATTAGCCGCAGTCTGGTACCCTATTGTTTTTACATTTCTTTACACTAAGAGAGAGAAGCCAAAACAGCTTCGATATGTACACAGATTTAACCTGAACAATAGCACCTTGCGGCCATTAGGATTTGTAAACTTGGCAATTATTTTCATTAGTAATAGCCACTAATTATGAAAGTGAACAAGCTCAACAGCTTACTAAGGGAAGCCATAAAGGCTATCAAACCATTTTCCCGCTGGCTTGTGTATTGTACATCAATATCGCAACTTCTCAGCCGTTACTACTGTTCAATAATTGTAATCTTAACAATTATCAGAGTGACTAAACCGGACATCTCATGATAACACAGCAGTAAGGCTAATCGGATTACGTGTACTTACCTTTTATGGAATAAAATTTGAGTCTTACTCGGCTTTATGGGATAAATGTGGCTTCTTGTGAGGGGTAAATGATGTAATATTAACCTTGGTGGTTCATGTACTTTAGTCAACACTTCTGTCAGTATCGAAAACCTGACATCGCAGAACATAAATCGGATTACTTAACACATGTTATGAATAAAATACTGATTCTGGATACAAATAACGAAATGAAATGTGGCCGCTTGTGAGGGGTAAATTTTATATTTTTGCACAAATATGCTGGTCGCGTTAGCGGGGTGGCCTTTCGTGAGGGGTACTTTTGAACACAAACTCGTCGGTGCCGACAGATTCTGACCGTAAGGAGCGGGTGGCTGCTGGTCAGGGGGGCCGTTCAAGAGGGGGACTACTGTATTTTCTAACAGGATTTGACTGATACATGAATTTCTAACATATGATCTAATACTCGAATTCGTGATTTTTCATGCACATGTACATTATTTAACCCTTTCATCACTAAGTAACTTTGTAGGCATAGAGTCCTCAACACTAAGTAACTTTTGAGTTGTAAAGCAAAATGACTTGTTGACTTTGAAATAACATAACTTTGCCAATTTTAAAGATATCTTTCTGGATTATGTGTCAAACTCAAGGTTAAAAATCAAATTTTATGAATAATTCATTAAAATGTGCATATCTATTATAACTGTTAAAATACAGGTGCAGACAGGTAACACAACAGGTAAAATAGAAGTAATTATCTATTTACTTCTTAGAAAACTTAGAAAGTTCCCAAAAGTTGTTCAATTGACCCTAGATGTACTCATAAATAATTCCAGTAGCAACACAAGTCTTTCAGGTATTTGGCAGGTAGAAGCTTTCATCAAGGTGAGATCTGTCCACACACCTGTATCGCCTCTGGCACGTTTGATCGTCGCATTCAAATTCGTTAGACGGACAATGTTTCCAAAAACTTCATCTGAATAGAATATTTGAAAATATTCCAAAGCTTTCCTGGAGCCAACTAACACTCGGGTGGGTCCAACTCTCTCAGAAAACTATAACAAATCTCTTTGGTTTTCCAACTTCATCCAAACAAAATTACGTGAAGCGTACAATTCCTCCGGTTCAAAACCTCTTCATCATGATTACTGTCACCCACAAGCGCATGCCATTGTCTCTCCAGATGTCTTCTCTCATTTTCATCCAACTGTACTAGGTCGAAATTGGTAAAAATCCTCAGATAATTAAAAATCTGACACTTCACTCTCATCTGATCTTTCTTCGAAGTCCGCCATTTTGGATACAAATTACACCATTCGGAAAATTCGTTAAAAGTGCCTACTTTGTTCCATATTTCTAGCTGTATACAAGCTAAACCCATGAGATAATCCAAATATAATATCTACATTACAAGAAGGAAGTTATTAGAGGTACCCCAAAATTTATATAGTCGGGTACTATAACGTTAGAGAAGAACGCTGCCCCAGACCGGTATACCGGTCCATAGTGTTTACGGCCTTACTTCCCCTGGACCGGTATACCGGTCCATAGTGATGAAAGGGTTAACACATTGTGGAGTGTATACACAAATGTAAGTTGTCAATATACAAATCCATTTCAGACTAGTTGTCTTCATTTAATCAAAATTTCCATGCTCTTTTTTTATCTGTGTAAATCTTAGTCACTGACAACAGGTTACATGAGAAATTTCACTTGTATGCAAAATTTCAATTTAATGTAAGTCCCCCCTCCACTTATCTAAACATCCGCTTATGTCAACAATATTACCTTGTTCCTGATGGTGTTGAGATAAACGGATACTAATGCATTATGAAAATGGCAACATTTTTTAAAAATTGGCAACAAAATATTGAGGTTGGCGATTTATTTAGTGACAATTTTTTTTAAAGCCAGCGCCAACCCTGGAGAAGGCCTATTGAGTTTTTGGCAATACGGTAAAAAGTTTACAGTGATATGGTTCGAAGAAAAATTGGATTGCAGATTAACTTTTTATGTTGGAAAAGGTTTCTTGACCAGACGTTATGATGCCTTGCACTTGAGGTTATAAAAAAACAGAGATTTTGAGTTCATAGGTTAGAGGTCATGGTAAGATATGTACAAAAATGATGGGTTGTGCACAGTAACTTCAAAACTATATACCTTGATGAAAGGCCCAGTTCATTGAGACTTATTGGTCAATAATTGCCAGTCATCTACGCCTTATATTAGTTCTACGTAAAAGACCATTCAGCGTGGATGGATTTATACTGCGCTTTTGACCATACTCTTGTTAATTTTGGAGATTCAAGTTTGAAATTCAGTTCTTGTGCTCATACAGTTTTATGAAATTTACCCAACTCTTTTGCTTAGGCCCTCCAAAAAAGTGCTGTGAAAAAATATGGTTGGTGTGTGTGTGTATTGTATGTATATATACTATTTATCTTCCATGGCCTTCCATTAGATTTAAAGTTAGAGGTGAGTTGCCAAAGTAGGCGGGGTTGGGGGACCTGCCCCACAGGAGATACAGTTTTTTTTTCTTCAAGTACCGGTGTGTAAAGTAAAAGTAGCCTGATAAATCACCTGGCTCCTGGCAGAAAGCCCTGATCTTGTGTTAGCTTATGACAGTTTCCATTCTAAAGTTGCTGGTTTGGAGGTGAAAACATGGGCATGGTTGGTACTGCTGTTTTTGAAGCTTGACAATACCTAATAGGGTCAATGCCATTAAAATTTGGGGTGGGGTGGGGTGTGCATGTGGGAGCACATTATGACCATTACCCAGATGTGAATGAAGATGTTTCTTGCTGTAAATTAAATGACAGTTACCCATTTTTATAGTGATAATGTCAGGAGAATGTGCAGGCGGAATGTGAAAAGAACTGAATGATACAATTCTTAAATATGGGATTCTGAAGCATAAAAAAATACTGGAACAAGGCAGTTAGTGTTTAAAACCACAAAACTGTTATTTTTGTAATTAGCATAAAATAAGAAAGCTTGAAGAGTGTCAAATGTTGCAGATGTTGAAAACCCCTGCCAGTGCATATTAACTGTCTTGCCATAAGCTTATCTGTATTGCTGGGTCAGCTTCTGCACTCCAGTAATTTCTTTCTAATGCACTGTATAGTTGTAGCTTTTACCTGTTAATCCAGCCTGTTGCCTTTATCTACATGCAGCTAGTTCCCCACTTGGAGCCCCCTAAATAACTTGGAGAACTTCATTACATATTGACTAGACAGACAGTACACACCCAAATGTAGCTGTTAGCTGCAATCTGATTGGCAGATTGTTGTATTATCTAAAATGTCTACTGTTGGTGGACCAATTATGGAGCCTGAGAAAATCTGTTGTTATGCAAAGGGATAAGTAGCCATTGGCACTTTTGCATTGATCTATAAAGGGGTCTGAATATGTGCACTTGTGCTACATCTCAAGGGAAACCCCTTTTTTCCATGATGGAATTTGGATCCCTTTGTTACAAGTGAAGGGCCTACTTTCACAGGTTTACTTTGTAATGGAGATAGGGCACTGAACAGCTAGATGAAAAGTGGGACACCAGTACATAGTGTTAAGACTGAACAAGTTGAGTGGATTTTTCATGTTGGAACATATTTGAGCCATAATCATAACCCTCGCTAT
The DNA here is from genome assembly GCA_016617855.1 of Megalonaias nervosa. Classification (NCBI taxonomy): domain Eukaryota; kingdom Metazoa; phylum Mollusca; class Bivalvia; order Unionida; family Unionidae; genus Megalonaias; species Megalonaias nervosa. The sequence continues at coordinate 29,089 of JAECUM010001546.1, forward strand.
TCTTTCATATGATGCTACTCTTTCAGTGGCTTTGTGTGCTTAGATGTATGGCGGAATGGACACTTCCTCACATAAACATGTGGTCTGCTCATCCCATTTGACCTGCCAGACATACCACAGTTGACAGGGAAAGTACCCCCAGGATATCTGCCTTCTGAATGGACTCGCTGATGTGGAAATCCCACAGCACTATGTTGAATAGGAACCAACTATTTCATTGATGGTGACAGTCAGGCACTTGAGACAGTGTAGTACATTTGGTTTTGCTTGATGGATTATATAGTTGGGAATAAAGTTCCTAATTAACTCTGTAACTGTAGAACAATTGGAGTTTTCCACAACAGAGCTGTAGTTTGAATGTAGTGCAGATCTAGTGATGCTGTGAAGTACAGGATTGATTATTCAAATGGAATTTTACCAAGTTTGTGAAATTCCATGGACGATTGAGGGGGACACTTCCCTGTTTAAGATGCTTAATCATATTTGATGCCTATATTTTAGATATTTCAATACATGGGAATCTAATATTTGAATATCTGTTTTACCTGCTTTCATATTTTAGGTATTTCCACATTTTCTTGCTACTACTCTGAATCCCCCAGTTTATTCACTGTGCTTGTTATTGCTTGGATGTCAGATTTTACCAGTGCAAAAAGACCAGTGTCTGTTTATTATACAATTGAGTAAATGAAAGTAAAGGTACTTGTGAAACTGTTGCCATTACCTACAGCTGACTATATACATGTAGGGAGTGTAAAGTAAATATCCAATTACCTCAGGTTGATGTAGACCAGTCTGCTGTCTGGGAGGCAGATTTCTGTCTGGTTACTCATACTGAGTGCAATGAGGAACTATCACCATCAGCTGATTGGGGTCACTGAGTGGAATATTCAACTGTTGTGATGTGTTTTATCATCCTCCACAAGACAGTGACATTGTCCTAGCTGCCAAGTCTGTTAAATCACAAAGACTAGGCTATAAGGAAATACAGGGGCCATTTTAGAACTACTTGTCAACAAACCTGGAGAGGGGCAGTAGACCAGTTTCAAGACAATACAAGGCATTCATTCACAGTCCATGTATAAGTGCTTGTTATCTTATTGTATTAAAGATTTTGCAGGATGTGTCATTTCCTTTGAGGAAATAGTGTGCTGTATACAACAGGAAGTACCCATTACCCATTTAGATGAAATCAGTGTGAAAAAGTGATAGTGGTTTTACTACTTGTTGCTTTTGTGCAGCTATTTGTTTCAGTTAGAAGTTATAGGACTTCTAAATGAATAAGATGATGAGATACTCTACTTAATGAATTTGCATTTTATCGACCTGTTAATCTATGTTTCATCTTTCATTTTGTCTGAGCAGGGATAATTGGTAAGTTACTACTTGGATGATTTAAGGAAGTGAACAAGAATGTTGTGAAGTTTATTTTGCATTAAGGGAATTCATTCACGTGACAGATGAATCTGTGCGAAGAATTCATGAAGATTTGACTAATCCAAATGATCACCTATGCTAATGGTTTGCGGGAGGGAAACTGAGAGCAACGGAAATATGGTTGATATGGAAACATCAGGTGGTGGAATAGAAGAACCACTGCCAATCACAAACCGGACCCTTTGGTTGAAGCATGAGCAGGAATCATACATGCAGACCGTACGGCTGAAACGTCAGTGATTTTTCTTTTGCCTTTATATTTCTTCAATTTTTTTAAATGGTAATTTTGAACCAGCTTGCATGGGAATAGGTGGTTCCAAATAAGTAGTATTATATTTATGTTTTGAATATGTTTAAGAATAGTCAAGCTGGGGTAACGCATAGCTAAGCTATAAATAGACTGAGGGAAATCCTGTGCAAACAACCCAACCCCCCCTTTCCACTAGTTTAAAAATGGCCTGTATATTGTTCAATAGTACCAGTTGACACCAATTAGCGTCATGTCACTGCATGCAAGTGTAGCTGTTACTTGGTACATATTAGTTGTAATTTCAGTTGATTCAGTTCATTTTGTTTATGGAGATTGTAAATATTTAACGGAATCTTTATGTAACCAAAACCACATATGCCATTTAAAAAATCCTGACAGTTGGCACCACTCTTGCTTCCTATTCATTTTTCTATTTTTTATTGCCCATTAAACTTGCTCTTGGTGTATCAGTACCCAAGCAGTAACACTTTAAGGATTGGTGTAATTGGCTTAATTTAAATGGGTATTAAGTATAGATATTAACATGAAAATCAGTTGTCAGGTCTTGCATCGTTCTTATATGTAAACACAGATATAATGATATATGTATACAGAATGATAAAACTATGTAGCCCAACAAATTTCAGGATATATATATATATATATATATATATATATATATAATACTTGAACTTCAAAGGAGTTTACCCTGATTTACATACGAAAAAGTTCTTTTTGAGCAGGTGGTCTTAGTATTCAGGTTGTTGCATAAGAATACTTGTATTTACTGGGACATCTTTCCTAATAATTAGCCCACCCATATTGACTAATTTGTTGGGCAGCAAGAGTCGGCCCCATTGATTCTTCTGCATTGGGAGCCACAATGGCTCGGGTTAGCCTACGGGACTTGCGACCTGCAGCTGGGTTTGAATTCTACCATCTGACCAGCCCTATGTTAGCTACCTTGGCTTGACCTTAGGCAAGGTGCTTTACTTTGATAACCTGTGCACTAAGTAACCTACTTGTGTTGCTGTGCTGTAAAGAGCCGAATCATACGAAACTATTCTGCACAGTGCAAGAGACACCAAATGGAGGCAGGAACTGCAGGGGGTCATTGGTTTGCTTGTCAGAGTGGTGACCAGATTAGGTGCAGGTTTTGATTCCTATCACTAGAATAGTCCAGTTGGTACTGTGGTGTGTCCTTGAATGAAGTACCTTACTGTAATAGCCTTGGCACTAAATAACCTACTTCTGCTGCCATACCATAAACACCAACCCAAACCAGGGCTCATATTGAAATGATCATATTTTGTTGAAGTCTTTGAAAGAAATTAAACGTAATATTCAAAGAATGCTTAGAACGAAAAATTGGAATTCACTGCGAAATTTTCAGAGACTTTAATGCCAATCTGTCAAGTTCTACTTATGAAAGACCATGCTCAGAATTTATGTGAAAGAAAATGAAAATACATTCATTGAACAGTTTAACACTTATATATTTTGGGATAAGGACAGGTTACATGCATCAGAGATTTTGCTACTTCATTGATAATTACTATATATACTCACTTACAAGATGACTGCAACTGCAATCTGCACAAATCCAGATTACTATCACATAATATGCTTTCAGATGTGGGTCTGTGCAGTTTCTTGGGAGTAATCACTAGAACAAATAAGTTAGACCCTGATCTACATGCATATTATACAATGGCACATCAGGTCAATTGTTGTTTGTAGTTTGCCTGGTAATTGAGTAAGAATTTATACAGTAAGGTGACACAGTAAACCACTTAGGTTTAAGTAAGGTGAAATAGGCCAACCTGGGTGAGGGCAGTGTCCTTTGATCTGCATCCTTAGAGTAGGTGAAGATCTCTTATTTGAAACATGTACTTAAGTTATAAATACTGTGTGCTTTCAAAATACCAAATATACTTCAAGTCCTGTGCAGCTGCAAACTCTGTAGAAAGCCAAATGTACCATTGCATAATGAGCTATCAGATCTGGATCAGTGCAGGTTTGGGGTAATCAGTGGAACAAACAACATGGATTCTAGCGACAGCAGATCAGGGTCTGTATTGTTTGCATTTGAACTGGACCTATAATCCAGTACATAAGTATGGTACCCCATGCAGTTGCATAATGATTAGAGCAGTTTTCTATGACTTCATTGTTTGATAAAACACCCTCCACATTTCATGACAGTTGTTTTTAATGGGCAAGGAAATAGTAGCAAATTGTGATATAGTCCGACTCAACAGCAACTAATCAAAATATATAATGCTGGAAAAGTGAATAATTATTGCAGAAATGAATAAATCCACAACCTGGGGACCTGTTTTCATTGACACAAACTCCCCTTCTCCACAAATTGACATTTAAATGTGGCCACAATTCAACATTAATCATTGTTCCAGAATTCAACACTTACCTTTGCATTTCCTGCTTACATTTTCAAATCTCCCCTTCACTGGCAAGAACACTCAGCGACGTTTGTACATCTTTACTTTTCCTACTCCCATTCTAAATTTGACCCTACACTGGCCAGAATGCTCAGAGGGGCCTTTCTTGTGGAGTCAGATACTCCCACCAAACTCCTTTCTCTATCTGACTGCTTTATATTCCAAAGACACCTCAATGTATGTATGACAACATGCTTTCCACATGGCACAGTATCTTATGAGAATACTTGTTTTTCCTTAAAATGGTAATGTCAGTATTGTGTATTGAGTATATTCTGTATTCACTCTTGGTAACATGTTATCCTCGTACTGTTAATTTGATGGTTTTGTGTGACAATCATTATCGGTCTTTAAAGTAGAGTTAGAATTCCTGGTCCTTGAGTAAGCATTCCTCTCTTGAGTTCATTTTGGACATTCAAGTCTCCATTTTTTCCTTTGGGGATGCTACTTTAGGAATAAATGTGGCAGTGGTTTTGCTAAAATTTTCACCTTCTCTTTGCTTTTTCTCTCAACCTTCATTGAACTTATGCTTTGATTGATGCCCAATTTAATCTCTTCAGTAGTGTTTCCCTTTACCCTCATTTGCGCTTCAGTGCCCCCCCCCTCTTTTTAAAATGACCCCAGTTTTGATACCAAAGTTTGTTTTTTAATCAGTCTGTCCCCCAGTTTAGAAACCAAGGAGATTTCTCAGTTTTGCACCTTTTGGGGATACACTGCTTCAGTGACCTTTTGGTGTAGCAAGAATTTATGCCAAGATTGTGTTTTAATGGTAAAGCTAGCATGTGAAACACACATGAACTCATTAACCTCGCATGCCACAGTTATGCGTCACGAGTTTTTGCTTTACTTCCGAGCTCTGGACTGTCAACATCATTTATGATACACTAAAGTGGGTGAGTGGTAATACGGAAGAGTTGACAGATTTAGTTCTACAATGACACCAGGTAATACAGACTTTCTACTCAAAATACAAAATACAGCAGGAAAACCAAATTTTTGAGACCCAATTTCTTTTTTACGCTAGAAATTACCATTTTTTCAGAGTGGAGTTTGTGTCCATACGTTAAACTCTGGCCTGACAGTTGAACCTTTGCAAAAAGTAGGATAATTTTGAAATTTGGAGTAAAATGTGGTCAGGATACTAAAATCATGGGTCCAGTATGCAAAAGAAAAAAGACAAGTAAAAGTTTTACACTTCTGCACAAGTGTGAGTGAAATAGCCAGTCAAAAACTTCTTTTATACACTTAAGAAGCTAAATGCAAACCACTCCTATGCAGATGTATTTAAATGTATTCAGAAGTAACATCAGAAATGCATTTCCTACCCCCCATTTCAGGTGAAACTCAGGGCATAATGAGTTCAACAAGAAATGGTGAAAATACAGTGATTGTATATTTTTAGTATTTGATTGAAAGTCTAGTTACATGCTTTGTTACGTGCATACGATGACTACTGTTATTAAAATATCCATAACAATAAATCCACAAGTTCATTGAAATTATACAAAGAGAAACATGCATGCTTGTCATTTCAGCAGAGCTCATCACGTTTATAATTTTTTAAAAATAATCCAAAAATAAGTTGAGAAAAATCATGACTGGTCATGGTGCAGTATATATGCATGTGTTGAGGTCATTAAGCAATGTCTATAAATTTCAAACCCTGAATTTTCTTGGCTGGATTCCATACAAATATGAATATTGTGCATATTTCTTTCGACTATAGTATGTATAATTCTTAAAGTACACAAAATAATTTTCTTTACATGAACGGATGATATGATTCAAAGGTCAATCGATTGTTGTATAATTGTCAACATGGCTAGGCCTCATGCATATGAAGACAACTTGGGTTTATTTTGTTTTGTTTTTATTAACTGTGAAATGATTAATTGATGTATCAGTACTTTTTCCATATCAATAGAAAAGATGAAGAAATGATAAAAAAACGATAACTACCAAATACAAGATACTTTAATCTTCTTCAGTCGTGAATATTTATATTTGTTTGCCTTATTATTTAAATTGCGAATCTAAGACATAAAACATACCTAGCAGGCACATGAATGTATGTTTGTCAGTAACAAAGGAAAACTTTGACTACACTCATTCACTTTTTGCAAATTAACAAACAAGAAGGTGACTGACTTGTGAGGTTTGAAATCTGTCGCCCCACCCTCATCAAGTCCATACTGATTATTTTATCCTATCTATATGCTTAGCCACTGATAACATATATGAATGTAAATCAGACTTTATGTCTTTGTTCCCAGTGTATAATTGAAGTACCTGACTGACAATTAAATAACCACATTGAAGCAAAGTTTGTTTTGCATCTTGTCTGATTGAATTTGAGACCTATACTTGCAATCTCATGCCGTGAAAAATGTTGCATTCAGACCTGGTTGGTTGTTATTTATTCATGACTAGAGCAAAACAATAACCACTAATTAGAATGGGCTTATTCACTGAGACACACCAGAAGTATTGGCATTCAAACTCAAACCAAATAGATGCAATACTTGAGAGAAATACTTGAGAGAAACTTTGTGCAATCAATAGATTGTACTTGGGGAACAAGTTTGGAATGTCTCTGTTTTCTGTTTTATGTTATTAGTTGCTAAATATACTAATGGGATAAAAAATATTAACACAGATTTCAGGTAATGGGGGCAGAGTACATATATCACGAGATATAGACAGGGAGTGGGTGTTGTCAATAATTTCTTTTTTCACTGACAGAAACGAGCATCTGGTCACACCAAGTATTCTGCATCTGCAGGAAGTACAAGGTGAAAGATTTGGTAGCTAGTGATATCAAACTGCAGATGACTAGCTCTAAAGGTCACATTGAAACAGGCATGGGTCCTATTTTCTAAAATAAGGAATACCCCCAAAATAGACCTATTTGCTGAAGGTGCACAAAATCATTAATGTCGATAACTGACACCATGTTATTATTTTATTGTTGAAATGGAGGTCAGTGCACAGAAGGTTAAATTGATATGAAATTTGCATCTTTGAAAGTTATATAGATGTTTTTTTTAAAATTTATTTCTCAGTGCATAAAAATAAACAAAGTATGTACAAATTAAAATAGGCCCGATGTGGCAAAGTGGTCTAAGGCGCTTGTATTTAGAAGTCATTCACATCTCACTTCTGTCTGTTTAGGTTCTAGCCTTGGCTCAGCCAGCATGAGTATGTGAGAAAGCTTGCCATTAGCTTCCTATGGGTTGGTGGTTTTTACTTGGACCTTCCTCCAGCAAATAAATTGGCTGCCATGTAGAGCATATCGTGTGCTGAAAAGTGGCACAAAAAAAGCACTCAATAAATTAAAATACTGATAATGCCAGCTTTTTGCAACAAATCAAGAAATAAATGCCAATTAAGTAAGTCTTGACAAATGAAATTCATGTTTCGGTTTTACTTTTAACCCTTTCCCTTATAGAGTGTATGGCTTTTTAGCCCTTCGATATGCATGTAGCAAAGTTACCCAGTGCAGTGCGCTATAAATAGAACACCTTTTACTTATTCTACTCCATACACATAGGCCTGTTAAGCAGTGAAGTGTATGTTACGTTTAACAGCAATTTTAACCATTTTACTTTTTTGGTACACGTATATTCTGTATGGAAAGATTTAAGAGTAAAATACGGTAGTTATAGCTGCATAATTATTTTTCATAGAAGAACTTTTTATGTGCTTTAAAATCTTGAGAGAACTCGTTCACCGTCAAGAATGTGAAGCTGCGTGACCAACCGTAGCTGCCATTTCTCATACTCGAAATTTACAAGTTCTTTGTCTGCATCTCCATCACTAAATCAGCTGAATTTGATAATTTATAAAAACTAATGGCTTCCTACATCAGTATCAGAGCCTTTACCTAAGTTATTGAAGCTTTCATAGTTGTGATTCTAATCATGAAAACTCGAGTAAATACTGAACGAAATCCGCGACCGCCATTTTGGAGAGTGGAGAATACGACCTGGTTATTTTAAATAGCAGATTTCGACCAAAGCATAAACAGTGACCACGTGATCTGACGTAATAGTCATTCACACCAATGAATGTAGTATCAAATAGGGGGTTTTCCCCGAAGGTGGAGCTACGAAAACCTGCTCAAAATGGCTGCTGTTTACAGCAGGCGTCAAATGGCGCTTCCATGAGAATGGTGTAGAGGCGTCAAAAGGCGCTTATATGTGAATCGGGTAGAGGCGTCCAAAGGCGCTTCCATGCGAATGAAGTAGAGGCGTCCAAAGGCGCTTGTATGAGGTAAAGGGTTCATTCAGTCCAGTTGAATCAGCATATCATTATACAGTGGTCCCCCTCTTGAACGCCCCCCTCTGACCAGTGGCCACGGGCTTTTTATGGCCAGAATCCCTTGGCACTGACAAGTTTGTGTTCAAAAGTACCCCTCATGAATGGCCACCCCTCTAACACGACCAGCAGCCAGTATATTAGTACAAAAATGTAAAATGTTCGCCTCACAAGCGGCCACTTTTTATTTCAGATATGTCCAGAACCAGTAATTAATTCATATCATAAGGTAAGTAATCAGATTATCTCTACCGTTGATACCTGTCTCCCTTAAAAAAGTGTTGGCTAATGTACGTGTAACACTAAGATTAATATTATATCATTTTCTATAAAAGCCGATGTTTACAGGAAATGGGCACAACAATGTTGTGATAGAGTTTTGGGCTTAACACATCTGTCGAGTTCTTCTCTTTGATGACTACAACTGGACATAATTATCAGTATCATAACATGGTCAGCATAGGCTAAAAATAGATTTTGTGGTTTAACACACACAGAAATTAACCTTGAACAAAACAGGGTACCAGACAAAGACTGAAAAATCACGTGACAATACGTCTATCTCTTCATTTATGAAGACGGCATTTCGGCCACTCAACAAAAGTTTCTTCTGCATAATTAAATCGCATACAGTTAGCAACATCTGAATAAATCATTACCAAACATTAACATGTCATCATGTAAATGGAGACATATGACTTTAGAAGAAAGTCGGTTATTCTACTTAACAACATCGGGGTGGGTGGGGAGGAGGACTTGGCGAACAATTTTATGTAGAAAAGACTCGAATAAAACAATCTATGTTGACAAGACTCGAATAAACAGTCATAAATGATAAGGATATTATTCAGCAGCAGTGGAAAAATGGAGCAAATGGAAAAAGAATTACGTATGTACCAAGATTTAAGTGACCTTTTTTGAATGGTTTTGCAATGTGCATGACAATACCCACTCACATATCATGCTTACGTCAGAAATGAGAACTGTTATTTCAGTTGAAATAAGTCTATTCTTAAGACAAGAAGAACCTTTTAGTAATTAAGGTTACTTTTAAATGAAGATATTAAATGCTTTGAGGTATGTAGCTTTCTTACTACATATATTATATATACTTATTGCAAAATATTTAGTCCCCCTCTGGAAAGGCCACCCATCTTATAAGGCCACTTTCCCGGTGCAGAAGGGGTGGACATATAAGAGGGGCACCACTGTATGATATTCCCAATTGTATTGAAATGTGTGTCAGTCGACTGTCTCTGTGATGCCTGTGAAACTGACCATGTGTTGACTGTATTTTGATCTTCAAATTGTGGAAATACTCGTTGAATTTTTTTCATCAGATGAAGTAAAGGTTATTTGAATAAACAGTTAATGGGTATGCAATCTTACCTTCATAAAATATTAAGGATACAGTCAAGTGCCAACATTTTTCACTTGACCAGTCCAGCAATGCTTTAACCCTTAAAGTACTTGTTTAAACTATGCACTACATCAGCTCTTAACCTGTTTTGGTGGTGACCCAGATCATGCTTGTGGTGTTAGCATTGCAACTCATCGAATGTTATGAAAACAAGAGAAAGGAGAGGTGCCCCCCCCCCTTGTATTATTATATAGCCCTTTACCTCATAGAGTGTATGGCTTTTTAGCCCTTCGATACACATGTAGCAAAGTTACCCAGTGCAGTGCGCTATAAATAGAACACCTGTTACCTAGTCTACTGCATACACATAGGCCTGTTAAGCAATGAAGTGTATGTTACGTTTAACCCTTTACCTCATAGAGTATGGCTTTTTAGTCCTTCGATACGCATGTATCAGAGTTATACAGTGCAGTGCACTATAAATAGAACACCTATTACCTGTTCTACTCCATACGCATAGGCCTGTTAAGAGTGAAGTGTATGTTACGTTTAACAGCAATTTTTACCATTTACGTTTTTGGTACACATACACTATGTATAGAAAGATTTAAGAGAAAAACCCGATTGTTATAACTGTATAATTATTTTTCACAGAAGAATTTTTTATGTGCTTTAAAATCTGGAGAGAACTCGTTCACCGTCAAGAATGTGAAGCCGCGTGACCAACAGTAGCTGCCATTTCTCATACTCGAAATTTACAAGTTCTTTGTCTGCGTCTGCATCACCTAATCAGCTGAATTTGATAATTTATAAAAACTAATGGCTTCCTACATCAGTATCTGAGCCTTTGCCTTAGTTATTGAAGCTTTCATAGTTGTGATTCTAATCGTGAAAACTTGAGTAAGTACTGAACGAAATCCGCAACCTCCATTTTGGAGAGTGGAGAATACGACCCAGTTACTTTAAATAGCAGATTTCGACCAGAACATAAACAGCGACCACGTGATCTGATGTAATAGTCATTCACACCAATGAATGTAGTATCTAATAGGGGGTTTTCCCCACAGGTGGCGCTATGAAAACCCGCTCAAAATGGCTCATGTTTACATCAGACGTCGAAAGGTGCTTCCATGAAAATGGTTTAGAGGCGTCAAAAGGCACTATATGCGAATCGGGTAGAGGCGTCCAAAAGGCGCTTCCATGCGAATGGAGTAGAGGCGTCCAAAGGCGCTTGCATGAGGTAAAGGGATAGTACATGTATGACAAGTAAATTGTAAGCAACAATGCGATCCCCAGTGATGATGAATAAATGTGCACACGACACGAGCCTCAAATTGTAATCATTATTCTATATCTTGATCTGAACTTGGAAACATTTTTTTAAAAAAAGGGGTACCCAGTTGTCCATTTTATTACCTGGGTTATTATCAGTGGGTGGGTACCTGTTGGCATCTTTACTGATAGAACAAGCCACATCATAGTCTAAACTGACCTTTCACCAGGTGAATTAACCATGAATTTTGGATTTTCTGAATGTTTTGACCAGTTTGGATTTCATTTTGTTCATAGGTAAAAAGTATTAAAGATTATACTCATGAAAATGTTTAACATTTCTGCCAGTATTTTGAAGTTGCTGCTGGACATATAATAGTAAGCATGATTTCAAAAATGGCAGCCTTGCACACTGTTTCCAAATTGTGATCAGCTTTACAGCGAGTATTTTCAGCCAAATGCATATTATATTGTACAGAATTCAATATTATAAAAATTGTATATTTCCAGAACTAGAGAACAAGCTGACGACTATGCAGTCTCAGACCTGCCAACCCTTAAGATTTGACCACAAGTCTTATGAAAATGACCATTAAAATATTGACGTACAAAATAAAAGCAAAAATTACAGAAATATAATTATTGCAGTAAAAATCTGGAAAGCTGGCTTATACCAGGATTCCTATTAGATTTAGTGGAGTTGGTCAGGGAACCAGACTAACTTTACGGGAGTACTTCTGATGCATTAAACTGGACACATTTTTTCATGCAAAATGTGTGCATGATCAAGCTGTTGCATAGAGAATTTGGAAAAATGGCATCCAGCAAATGATACATGTTCAAGACGACAGAGAAAATAGACGAGTTAAAAAGTGTTGAAAAAAAATAAAAAATAAATGAATATTCAGAAATTTAGGGGGGAAAAAAGCAGGAAGGGTACTAGTTATGTTTATTGGACATGTGTTGTTTCGAGTGTGTCTCTTGGCAGGAAATATGATTGCTCATTTTATGTGTAATTGGAAACCTCCCCCCAACCCCCCCAAAACCCCAAGAATTATGTCAAGTTGAGAGTTAGCAAAAAGTAATTGAGCTCCATAGGGTTTGGAACTTCAGTTTGCAAGAGGTAATTAAGGTCCATGTCAACTTCACAAGCTGAATATAGTTTTCCATCAATGCATCAGTCTCAAAAATAATTTCTTTACTTTTTAAATGCATATTTTCCATCTTGACAATAGCAATACATGATATTTTGTAACATTTTCCTGAAAACTGGTCAAACTTTGGAGAGAGAGAAAAAAATTGAGGCCATTACTGATGTCTTGTTAGGGTTGGCAGGTTTACAGTCTGATCTAAATTGAGATCTTCAACACAATAGAATTCTGACAGACTGATACAAGATTGTGTTCTGTTGACCTTTTAATTAACCAAATTGCAGCTTCCACATTTTTGAGTGTAAAAGGTCATATGGAACATTTCTAACAATAACTTCCTTTAACATAAAGTACACTGCTGTATCTGATGGGTTACTAAAAATGAGTGGATTGTGAATTCCAAAGGTCATTATAACATTGATCTTTGTAAGTGTCTGTCAGATCTAATTCATTGTTTCCCTTTACCTTCATTTATGCTTCAGGGACTACCAAATGTTTTTATTTGACCCCCAGTTTTGATACTAAAGTTCATGTTTTTACTCAGCCTGACCCCTAGTTGTGACACCAAGGGGAATTTTGACTCTTAATCTTGCATCCCTAGGGGATACACTGCTAATTGTTACAAGTAAATCTTCATTCAGATCGGTGACTGTCATTCATGATCAGAACAATAGAGTTAACATTAATATCAATTTAATTGATCAGAAATAAAATAAATTTAAAAATAAAAGGAAGACTTTGTAGATTCTGCAATGACTACAGAACTGAAAGGTGGCTTAAAATCTAGAAAATTTTTGGTTTAAATTGCAATGTTTCTAAGCTTACCATTAGCTTTCTATAGGTTGGTGGTTGTTACTGGAGTTTCCCGGGTTCTTCCTGCCATATATAGCCTATCTTGTGCTGAGAAATGGCATTAAACCCACAACTGACACAGGGTTCTATTAACAAAGTTCTATTATCAAACATGTTTATCAAATACAAATAGTTGAAACAAAATTTGATTGGCATTTATCGATAGATCAACCTGTAATGTGCATTAGAGCAGATTCTTGTCAGCTTTAGGTTTTTCCTTGATATGCCAAATTCACTATGAAAATCATACATAGATTTAGCATGCATTAGTGGATCGAGTGTGGCAACTAATTTTCAAGAACTGGAGACTTTGCAGTCTCTGTTCATGCTCTATGTCCAATTTCATGAACATCATTACCAACAAATTAAATTTAAAAGGTAAAATAAAACTTATTAATACTGGATTGAGGATAATTTCAAAACAGTAATTCTTTGAAGAAAAACATGAATTTTTTTTATAATGTACAATCAATGCAAACAAAACAACATGTTCTGGGCAAATTAAATAGCTAGGATGCAACATGTACCTTGCTGTCCCTGGAGTGATAAGCTTAAAAAGAATGTGAATGATTTATCTTAAGAATGACAAATGGATAACAAATTATCTAGCTTGCATTAATTGTACTGATATAATTTTCATGTGCTAAATAGAAAAAAGGGATGAAGAAAAATTATTTCTTCAGCAGTTTTCTGTAATTGTGGCATGTAATATACAGATCACTCTTTTTATGCTCAGAGTATGCTTCTTTGCCACTTACATTAGTAATTATTCTGCTTGTACCTCACTTGGAGGTTGGCATGTATGAACCTACAATAAAGCAGTTCACATATAATTCAATTTCCCTTTGATCGGATATGCAGGTCGCTGATCTTTAGGATTGATGGGTGCCGGAAGAAGTGTCCTAAAATTTTGACATGGCTACCATTGTTAAAGTAAGAGTTACATGCCATAAATATGTTCCGGTCTCGTGGGGTTTATTTTTTCTCTCAGCCTTTCAGTATGTCACAAGGAGATAGAGGATGTGGCCATTCACAAGGAGATAGTGGATGTGGCCATTCACAAGGAGATAGTGGATGTGGCCATGAAGACTCCTTAGGACACTCACCCCACTTGTTTAGCATGAAACATTGCACACATGTTCATTCTAAGCTCTAGTTGGTCATAAATGAAAACTGCCAATTGGACATCAGATTATGGCTGCTTCAGGGTGATTGTGCAAATCTCTTGATCAGAGCTACTCCTAAATAAATTGTCATATCAACATCGGGGTTTCAACATGACACTTCTTTGATATCCATTTCATCCTAAATCTAACGTGGCCATATCTTAAAAATTCTATTTTATCACTCAAGAACATGAGAGATGATTTCAGCTCTTGAAAGTTCAGAAGTAAAGATCTTATCTTGGATTTATGGACATTCATCTGGCCAGTAGAGCATTGATGATCCCCTCAAGGGACTCTTTTTCAGGGCATATTGTTTATTCCTAGAAATTCATTTTGGCTAACATAGTATCAGTCACTTTGAATGACTTGAGTTACCTTTGCAAACTGGAAATCAAATTAAAAGCCAGTATACTTTATTGTTTGGCCCATTAGGTGTGTGATCTGTTGACATAAAATATGAAAATAAATTCTTAACTAATTTTTGGTAGATGTGTATGTAATATTGCATGGCAGCACTTATTACTTAGAAAGACAAAAACTTGCAAATTGGTAGAAAACTCCCGTTATTATAAGTATTGCTAGTTATTCCAGCATGCCACATTTCTATATGAAAAGGAACAACTGATGTTCTGACTTGTGGTATAATTTATGGTACAGCAAAGCAGCTAGTATTACAGAAAAGGGGAAAGATTTAACTCTACAGTGATACAGAGTATTTCCTACTCCTGTTAAACATAACTAAATAGCATGTTTTAGACTTTCTGTTTTTAGGTCAAACATTACTGGTTCCGTAACTGGAGTCATAACTGGAGTTTGCATTCAAAATTTTATACACTCTGTTGTTAGATCCAAAGTAGATCAGGTCTGAACAGCAGACTGACAATTGAACCTTTGTAAACAGGGTTCCCATGCTATCCAGAAATCGGGATAAAGTCGGGAGAAATGATAATTTTTTTCCCGACTGTGAAAAATCCTTGAATTTAGCAAATATTGATGTAAGTCGGGAAAAACCCGGGAATTTTCTGCGCCCACTTGATGCCCGAAACAATTATGTAATCGAGTCGTAACTGGCCTGATTGTGAGATAAATTTGACGAGTTCTGACCAGAATATTTGGAGGTTGCAGTATATATCATTTGGGTGCTTGCCATAAACACGTTTGTTGAGTCAATCCAAACGCTCAGTGGGTCATATTCGTCTAGTAGACTTTTTCCCCACAGACAGCTCGATATCGGTATCTTTTATAACATGGAAGATATGAACACCAGTCTAGCATCACAAGTGGCCAAGAAGGTGGCTGCAGAGTGTTGCCACTTACCAGATGGCCTAGCAAACTTAAATGTTGTTAAATTTAGTCAAACCCGCATTAAATTGATATGAAAATTATTTATTTTCTCATAAATTGCGAGTATTAAAATCGTTATGTCTTTAATCTGCTGAAAGACAAATTAAAACTATGACGTTAATGAAATTTGAGCTGGTTCTCGTGATTTGCATTGGTAGTTGCACGAGCACACAAATCTCACAACCCACATGTTCATGACCTCATAGATACCTTAGTCACATGATATCAATAATATCCCATTTCAAATGTTGTAGAAGAAAATATTAAATGAAAGTTGTATGCTGGTTGTAATAAAAATACAAAATCAAAAGAACCCTAAATTATCTCTATTTATTCCTAAAACAACTGCCAGGTTTTGTTGTGTCACGTGACTACCACGTTAATTTGTGCTCTCTGCTTGATGAATCTGACTGACCAGATTGCGCCAACAGTGACAGGTTTCTTGTCGTTGTTCTCAAAATAAATATGTTGAGAATGATATGTTCTTTCTGGTTTTTACAAAAGGTATCTGACTTTCATTTAATATAATTGATTTTTGTACAACAACATTAAAAAGGAGTTTGCTGTTGATATCACGTGACAATAATTTGTGAAGTCATGTGAGTAGTAATGCAAATGGTGAGTACCGGATCAGGTTTCATATATGCTGTAGTTTTGTCTAGACTGTCAGCGGATTAAAGACGTAACGATTATAATACTTGCCATTTCAGAGAAAATAAATCATTTTCTTATCGATTTCATGCAGGTATGAGTCGATATAACATCGTTTAAATTTGCTAGGCCTGCTAGTAAGCAACTACCATATGCGCTACCACACGGTGATGGCAAATTCCAAATTTTCAATATGCAATTTCTCTGACTCCACATTCCAACCTAAATGTCCATGGGGTGGGAATATGTGGAGGAAATCTGGATTAGAAAACAGACTGCTATTTGTTGTAAGCCAGATTTGTTGTCCAGAATGTCGAATCTGAGCTGAAATTTGTTGCGAAACTATTACACAGTGACATGTGGCTTGAAGCATTGGTTTCAGATCTTAAATGGAACGCTAGAGAAATGGGGAAATTGTCGTCCCTTGTATCAAACTAAAAGATGATATGAGCCCCGGTATCAGTACAAGTTTGGGGACTGGTTTATCGAATTACAAGAAGACAAGTTGATTTTACAGAAAATTCAGTCCTTTTTAATACAGTAAAACCTGTTATGAGAGTCCGCCCCTTCTGCCAACAAAAAGCAGTCTCTCAAGACAGGTGGTCTTTCATAGCAGGTTTGTAAAAAATACCAGTTTCCAAGGTCCAGTTTCAGAACATTTTCAAGAAAAATAACCACAATCACTGTACATATATTCTATTCTTTATTAATAGTTGTTGCTAAAATATTGTATGCATTCATCTAAAAACAAAATTATATTGTCATAAAAATATACTTCTAACATTAAACGTGAAATCACATTTACATTTGAAGATCACATATTTTAGCATATGAAATCGTTTCTGAATTACTCGTTTTCCTTTATAACAACCTAAATTTGTTTTACCGACGTTTAAACCGCCTTTTTGCAAGTGGTCTGCACTTTTTCACTTCTTTCAGTTACAATAATTATTTTCTCCAGCCTTAAAATTTGTCTCTTTTTAGTTGGAGGTTTGTCCATTGTTATTAAAATTCTAGGTGTTAAAATTATTAGTGCTCAGTTGTAATATTGAACGTAAAGACGGTGGCAGTGGGAAAATATGAAAAATCTATACATGTGCATTACATATCTAACAATTAATGAAATAAAAAGAAACAATTATCTCATCCAGAAACAGGACCATTTACTCAGTGACAAAAGTCAAAGGCTTCATTCAAAGATAACATACAGGGATTAACTCTATAAGCAAAGTGTGTAACCCTGTCGCACCAACTTGAATAGACAATTGGGATGTCTTCACTTAACATGAGGGGGGGGAAACAAACATCACAAGTCTTGAGCACTATCAATCGAATCCCGCAAATGATTCTCTCTTGTTGGTTTAATAGACAATGACCTTATTCACCCCTGGCAATACCGATTAACTCGAGACAAACAATTGTATCCGTTCTGATTTCCTCACCCCTATATGAATAACGGAGAACAACACAAGGAGCACACGAAACAGGGAACCAGACTAGAAAATAATCTCCATATACTTTAGTCTGGTTTGCGACAGAAACTATTAAACACTACAAGCCTAACCTAAAAAAATCAGAGATCAGTAGCCAGCCTATTTTTTTCAATTTTTTTTTTTATGTTTGGAACGGTATGAGCAGTCATTCTTATAGGGATTAAACAAAGGTTGGTGGAGTTTATCCTCGTTTTTTGCGATGCAGTGTCAAATGCACATTTTGCCAAGATATCACAGTCGCTGGTCGCGTTCAGCAGGTGGTCATTCATAGCAGAGCATTTATATAATAAAATCGATCCGTGCATTACGATTGTGGTCGTACATGACAGGTGGTCGCTCATAGCAGAGGTCGCTCAAAACAGTTTTTACTGTACAGCAATTATAAATTTGAAGGTCTTCTGTCAAAATTTAAATCAACCCTTTTGTAAATGTTTTTGAAAAGATGGCTTTTTGACCAAATCATCTTAAGGAGTTTAAGTTGTTTGAAAAATCTTGTTTGGGATTTTATTGGGACAGGTCAATTCAGGGTTAAACTTTTTTCCTTACAAGATTCTAATATTTTGCGTTTATTGTTTTTTCATACTGTGATAGGAAATGTTACTTTGTATAACATGCATATACATTGCTATATAATTATTGAGAATTAAAAGTTTGAAAGGAAAGAAAACCAGTTTATGTTCATTATGTCATTTCCATGTAGCAAGACATTGCAGGTCAGCAAGTTAGAATTTGTATTCTGTACATAGTAATAACCTTACATGTCAGTTTCTAGGAATATAATCAAACTTGTTTCGTGTGATACATTTTGAGGTTTTGTACATGATCGTCTTTTCTGACTTAGATGTTTTGGAGAGTCTTGAAATAGAAACATCTTTAGATTTAGAAAATGCATTTTTTATAATCTAAAATGTTCTGTAATTCCTTTCAATAATGGTCATATGTGAACCTTGGAAAACTTAATTTCTTCCTGGAAATTACCTGGAAATTTATCTTCAGAAAAGCGTGCGAACGATGTGTAAAACATGGTTTTTCTGAGATTTGGAATAAAGTGGGGCCTGGACACAAAAATCAATGATGCAGTTAGCTACAAAACAAAAGCAACAAAAATAATGTGTGAAAGATCTAATTTAGAAGAATGTTTGTTAAATATCTAAGCATCTGTCAGAACACAAATCTCTGAAATGGATGTGTTTGCATGCAGTCAAAGGTGACTGACAAAAGTCTTATCTTTTTTACCCGTTTCAGGTGAAAATGAAAATAATACCTGGGGAAGGGGGAAGGAGTTAAAAAGCCGGTCCTTTAGACCTGCAAGATAAAAAGATGACACTGGATGGAACTACACTCTCTCCACACACACACAAACACACACACACACACACACACACACACACACATTAAATATTAAGGCCAGACCCAGAAGTCCTGGATGTCTAGACCAATTGATTTTTATGTTGCAGCTAAAGCAGCAGCAATAGTAGCATGACCAGAAAATGTAGCATTAACAAAAGGCAGCTGACAGTGCTTCTTCACAAATTGCCTCACTTCCACTACATGTAGCCTGGGCAGTTAACATATTGTGGGATGTAGTTTCCATTACTCTGCATAAGGAATGTACCAATATTTACCCTTCATTTGCAACATAGTTTGGAAAGGGGGGGGGGGGGTGTCTGCCAGAGAGACAGTTCTGCTTCTATCAGTAGCTAGCCTTTGCTTTTTTGCAGTGTTGTACACTAAGTATCAAATTCCTTACTTTCATTTGATCTAGTGACGGCCAGCTGGGTTAGTTTTTATGCATTGTTTGGCTAAAAGCTTTGTTTTGCACAATCTGTTTAGTTTACTCCCAGTTGTGCAGTGTTTTTCTTCTTTTTCCCCACTGGCGTTAGACTTTACAGCAACACAAGCATGTTATTAAGTGCTGAGGCAATGGGAGTAACTGCTTTATCCAAGGATGTGCACAATAGCCAATCCACTCTGATCTGAGTATGATTCAAACATGTATCAACCGTTTTGGTCAGGAGTCTGGCATGCAAACCGCTAAGCCATTGCAGCTCATACCACCAATCAGTCACCTCTTGTGACTTGCAGGAGAATGTATTTGGCCAATTCTACATCCCAGAGCCTGCCTGCCTTTTTTTTTTTTTTTTTGTTTTTTTTTTTGAAACATGAGATGGATTAATGGTGTGTAATGTGAGGTATGCCTTAAAAATAGTAACTGTAGCTCTCCATTATACATGTGATGTACAGTATATATATAGTATATAGAGCAAATTAATTTCCAGTCGTGTTATGAACTTTCTTAATAAAAATATGATCCATATTGAAGTGAAAATTAGTGTTACTATTTCAGGTTAGTGAAATACAAACTTGCTCAAACTATCACCTTCATTGAAGGATCTCCTGTGTGTACAAATTGATTCCATTTAAACGGACATCCATGCATTTTTTTGTATGTAATAGCAGCCTGCTCATAAAGACAGATTTAAGGAATTCCTGACTGGTCTTTATAAACATATTTGACTGTATATTGATGCCTAGTTCCACACCTTTATATGGTATTTCCAAGTGTCTGCCTCAGATGCGGGAGGTCGTGGGTTCAATCCCTGGCCTAGTCATACCAAAGACTTACAAAAATGATACTAACAGCTGCCTCGCTTGGCGCTCAGCATTAAGAGGTTAGTGTTAGGACTGGTCGGCCTGGTGTCAGGATAATGTGACTGCGTGGGACATCATTCTACATGTCTGCGGCATGATGCTCCAGTGCTAGATATTACTATAAACTGCCACACTGCAGACATTGTAGCGATATGACTGAAAAATTGTTAAAGCTACATTAAAAATCCAAATCACACACACAAACACACACATATGGTGTTTCCATCTAACCTAATGCAAGCATTCTTTCAAATACAATGTCTCTATCACATGTATGTACATACTAGAAGATTTAACTTTGTTTTCCTTAGTTGGGGGAACCATGGTAGCTCAGGTGGTAGAGCATAAGGCTCATAAGCAAAAGGTCACAGGTTCAGTACCCATCTAGGCCAGCCAGAGTTGGCTGTCTTGGTGTCTTTGGAAAAACTAAAAACACTTGGCTCTCATACCCTCTGCATGTTTGTATCCAATCATGTGTTAAAACTGCCAGTGAGACCAATAAAGAGGAAAAAGAAAGAATAAATCATCTGTTGGGAGGTCTTCGCTTAGAGATGCAGCATATTTAAGAATACTGCAATTTTAACATTTTGATGAATTATTTATATGTGATTGTAGGGGGTGGGGGAGAGTTGATTTTATGCAGGGCTAGTTGATTTCCATGTGATCTGGCTCTGCTCACCAATGGAAAAATAAGTGTTAAATCGACTCGTGCAACATGTCATGCAGAACAAAAATGTATGCACTGGGGGAGGTTTTGTTGGGGGTGGGAACCTGATTTGACCCATTAATGTGGTAACCAGAAATCACAGTGCTCCAAATTAATGCCAGTTTGCTAATTTGAGAACGGGGAAAAACCCAAGCCTGCACAAAAATAGTTGCATCAGTACAGATTTCTGCCAGCTGCTATCAGAAAGTGGTCTTGTGTAAAATGTATGAAATAAAATATTGAGAGGCATGCCTTTTTCGTGTTTAATTGATCCGTATATTGTGTTAATTGAGTAACTGCCAAGACTACACTTGAAGAATTACAATGAATGCCCATGGCAGAAATGGCCTTGTTGTCTTCCACACATTAAGTAAATAAGGGAGATAATTGTGAAAACATTCAGACCACACACCAGTCTTGCCTGGTAGGTTGGCCTTGTTAACTGAATTCAGTACTAGTGGTTTAAAATTATGTAAGGTATCGCATTAGTGCGATAGTCACACATGGTGAATTTTGCCAACTTGCAACTCTGATCCAGATATAGATCGACTCGTGTCAAATCCTGGCCAATCAAACATGGTTGTGTTGGCCAATTTAACAAATAAAGCAGAACTTTAACAAAATTCCATAAAATTTTTAGATCGTTATTGATAAACGTGCATTGTGAGGTGACTGTAATGTCAGAAATTTGATATAAATAAAAAGTGTGATCGTAAATATGATCAAGAGAGGGAGAAAGTACCAAGAGTCCTTAGAAAATGAATACAGATGGTTGAAATGCAGCCCAGAAAAGGCAGAGGTTTTGCTCATTCTGTACTGGGTATTTGTAGAAATACAACCCAATCTGTATAAATAATAATAATAATGCCTCTATTTTCACAAGGTAACCCAATTAGTTTTAAAAAAAAGACATCTCCCATGAAGCCCTCCATTATATACAAATATCTGAATTAAATGTACAAAGATTCATTGTAGCCTTTATGTACAATTTCTTTTTTTTTTTAAATTGAAGGAAGGGGATAAATTGCATTGAATATGGCATTTCTGTATCAGTTTCTATGACTAGATGACTTCTTGCATTCAAGCATATTTTTACTAACCTGTAGACCAAAATAGACTGCATTTTTCCCTTTTTTTTCTTCTTAAAAATGCTTAGATTTTATTTCATGTTTTTTTTCCTGAAAACAAATGAAACTTTTCTACAAATGTTACATCAATTGATTTTACAAGCAAGGTTACTTCTTTCAGTGCTGACCTGTTTGGTCTTTTGTTCAAATTTTTTTGTGTAATTGGAATGCTTTTGAAAATTTGTTCCTAATTGTTTAGTCATTCATGAGCATAAAATGCAGTTTACTCAGAGCTTTGTTATGTAACACAGTTGATACATGCTTGTTACAATTCTGATATGCCAGCAAGTGGCCTTTAGCCTCCCCCCCCCAATGAACTAGAAGTTTCTGTCTAGTAATTTTGTATTAAGAATATGAACTGTGCTAGTGGACATTCAAAACAGTCAGATTTTAACTAGTTGAAATTATACAACAAACAGAACAATGCTAATATGGAGAAAAAAGATGATTGGAACCTCTTGTATAATCGTGTGTCAGGATACGGGGAATTTACATGGCCTAAATTTGACACTATTCCCAATACAAAATATTTTCCATTTTTCCAGGTTTGCAAGTGACACAACTGCAAATGGAATTCATTCAAAATCCAGTTGTCTTTGGTTATTCACAGCATACACATGGCACAAAAATAGGGCACCAACAAGTGATTAATCTGTGTACTGCAGTCATAATAAAAGTTTGTATGTAAACATTCAAGTGTTCATTTTGATTGATCTGTATGGCTACCTTACTGATAAATATAAAAAGATACACCAATCCCTCAATAGCAACCGCTGCGGTTGCCTAGTGGTTAGAGCGTCTGCCTCGGATGCGGGAGGTCATGGGTTCGAACCCTGGCCGAGTTGTACCAAAAATTTATATAAATGGTACTAACAGCTGCCTCGCTTGGCATTCAGCATTACGAGGTTAGTGTTAAGACTGGTTGGCCTGGTGTTAGGATAATGTGACTGGGTGGGATATGATGTTACATGTCTGTGGCACGATGCCCCAGTGCTAGACATCACTATAAACTGCCACACTGCAGACATCATAGCGATATGACTGAAAAATTGCTAAAGCTACATTAAAAGTCCAAATCACACATACACACACACACACACACACACATACTAACTCAAGCCGGAATAACTCGTGAACCTGCTTATATATGAGGCAGGAATGGATCCCCCCCTTTTTTTTTTTTTTTTAAATGTCAAACGAATTGACATTTTTTGTTGAACAAGAAGAGAATCATGATCAAAATTGGCAAACAAAAGCAGACATATTGCTCATTTTGTCATTGAAAATGGCTGTTAGTGTCAGGAAATTTTAATCAACATCATGAAATTCTTTAACTTTTAAAAACACATCCACTATTTTGTTACATTTTTTTACCCCAAAAATTCTCAGTACACTGTTAATAACAATCTTTGATAAAACTTTCAGTCAGTGAAAATGTCAATAATGCCTACCAATGGTGGCACTTGAAGAAATAAATAGCAATGAAACAAGTTTTGTCAAGTGAAATTTGTGTTTAGTTTTGTGTTTTAATTTGGTTTCAGTGTAATCATCATAATTGTGATATGCCCTCTTGTACTGAATTGAAAAATGTCAGTCTACCATTACAGCTATGTCTGCAGGCTTTTCTTTGAGAATCTAATTAACTGCCAACTGTATTTTGATTTCTGATATTTGTTGTATCGTTATGCTCAATTAAAAGCAGACCTGCTTATGTCATTTGTGTGGTTTTATTGGGTGACACTTCCAATTTTGACACATTAGCCCAAGGATGTTTGGATGGTTTTTAAGGCTCTGCCAACTGAGCTGCCAAGGCTTCTCGATGAAGCAGAGAAAATGATGCTGAAATTTGTGGGATATTTTGGTTAATTTTTGAGTATATTTAGCTGTTTACGCGAAATTTCATTTGTAAAACTAGTGTTTTGTTTTCCAGGCTGGATGGGCTGTGGGTTAAACTTTAAATAGAATTCTAGAAATGGAGCATATTGGCATATTGTATGCAAATAAATTGACTAAAATATGCAGATAGAATTTTTAAATTTTACCTCGGGTATGTGGAACATTTCAGTTTTAAGCACTTGGACCAATGTTGCCTGTGCATTTTTCTTGCTGTAGCAGAATAAGTGTTTTATTTTGTTGTATTAGATAATATATTTCTAAATTATGCTGCTGAAAATTCTTGATGTCAAATGATAATGCTCAATCAAGCTGAGAATGTTTATGAAATAGGCCTCTCAGTAAAACTAGTTAGTCACGGTCTCTGCAGAAGGTGCAAGAGTTATTCCTGCTCACTACACCACTTGTCACCACAAATGGCATGATAAAAATCATGGTGATCAAGTACCACATGTTGTACTGTATGGTGTTCATGAAATATTGTATACACTTGCATACAAGTCAGGTCCTACTACAAACTGCATTGACCCAGATCTGCCATTGCATGATGACAATGATTCTCTTGGATTTTCACACATGAAATTCCACCTCTTGGACTTCCTCTAGCATTTTCGTAAAGGAGTATTTTCAGTTGGAGGTTGGATGAAGGGGGCATTATCTATGAATAGATATTTTATAAATGTAGCATGTTCCAATAAATGCGTGTAGTAAGTGACTTTAAATTAATGGGATAAAACTTCATTCTTTAAAGGCTCAGTGGCAGTGGCCATTTGACAGTCCAACTATGTTATAAAACAGTATAACTGTATGTAAATCAGAGACATTATCTCATCAAGTGAAGTTGAGAAAATGCTTTTAATAACTTTGGTAATCATTAATGATGTCTTGTTGCTCACTTGCAGAAAGTCAGTAAGCACTTGATTATGATGGTTAATCTAGAAATCAGGCACTTAAATGATCAGGGTGAACTGTGTTAATATTGACGAATGTTATGTGTTTTGTTATGCTCATGGAAAATCAACTGCAATCTTTCTCCATTTGATTATTTGGGGGGGGGGATTTTGCTCAGTTGAGGAATATGGAGAATACACAGTAAAAGGTAACACTTTTCATTTGATGATAGTAGCAGTATCATTTAACATTTGTATTGAATAATTTGCATGTTATACCTTATTAATATTCATAGCCCAAAATTAACATTTTTCAGTACTAGCAGCATTTGGATGTAATATTTTCAATAGAAAAATATAGCTAATTTCAGTGTCTACTAGTATATTTCATATTTTGAAATAAAATGTGCGAAAATCACTATATAAAAAAAAAAAATTTAAATCAATTTTTTTTTTTGTCTTCTGCTAGAAATTACAGACTTGTGACGAGTCAATTTCTAGTTTGCTAATGTCATTTTTGAGCTGTGACATTTGTGGATGAAATTTTGGTACATAATTAAAATATGCACAAGTTGGTATATTGTTGTGTTCATAGCAGTGACGTGTAGTGTTGTGGAACTTAATTATACACTTTTTTAATGCCTGTATGGAAAGTGGACTTTATTGTATTATTTATGCATAATGCAGTTTTTATGTGTATGTAAATACAATGGCATCTCAAAGCCATATTTACCTATTAGGCTGGACACATCAAGCTATAGATAGGTAAGTTACCTAGAAACAAGGTAATTTCTGTGACAGCTTGGGGTTTAGATTTAGTCAGGTGTAACAAGAGAGAAAACCTTTCATTACCTATATTGTTACATTATATACATTGTATTGTGATAACTTTTACCTACATTGCCTACAGTGTACCACTCCTACCTGATATTGGCCTCAGGCTGTGTTCATGACATACTGGTTTATAGGAATGTGTGGTATCTGAAGAATGTCACAGATGGTCTTTACTTTCCAGATTAAGTTAACCGTGGTCCTCGTTAAATACTGACTTAATGTAGCTTGTCAGGTATTAGCATATTGTTTTGCTGCTGTCCTTGGGTGTGACCACATGCCCATCCCAATTTTACACAATATATGATGGACATATGTAAATTCAATTTAGTTTTCAGGCCATGACATATAATTGCTATTTTTGAAATTATTTTTATTTCAACACTTTTTGAACATTTTGATTCAGACTTTTTACTTTAATGAAGTACAAAAAACTGAAGTTAGACACAAGAAACATGTACAGCATATTTGCATACATATGGAGAAGGCGTGCTTTGATCTTTTTGCTGGTACGTACATTTTTTCAGATGTTTATAAATTTTATAGTGTAGGGGACTTTTAGTTGGAATAGAAAGAGGATTTCTACATTGGTAGCATACATGTTTTGCAAACACAAATCTTATTCCTGTGTCTGGATTGTTGGGTAAATTGAGATGATAGATTGGTGGAGTTATTTTGGATGAAGATGTGTTAATTTCACATGTTTGCATCCAGCATCGACTTGTGTAACTTAGAGTCTTCATTCAACAAAATTGTGGACCAAGTTGCCCCTACTATGTTAAAAAGTGGGGACATTAAGAAAAAAACAAAACAAACCAGGGGTCTTAAATATCCATATGTTTCTTTCTTATTCAAGAAATTTAAGCACGCTATCATTATTATAGGCTCTCTGGTCATTGGTTTATTAATTTCTGAATAAATTTATAATTTTAAAGCATTATGCGCTTCGTTGCAGTTGCAGATTCAGATTT
This sequence comes from Megalonaias nervosa, assembly GCA_016617855.1. Classification (NCBI taxonomy): domain Eukaryota; kingdom Metazoa; phylum Mollusca; class Bivalvia; order Unionida; family Unionidae; genus Megalonaias; species Megalonaias nervosa. Next base: position 55,914 of record JAECUM010001546.1, read on the forward strand.
ATCGCATGGTTTTCTACAGCTTGTTTTGTAGGGAAAATTACCATGTCCACATTTTGGGGTATAGTTTTGAATTGCTAGTAATAAAAAATTCTACTCTGTTCTTACTCAAACTTGATTTTTAAAAATCATATCCAATAGTTACATCGATTATTTATTATGCTTTATTGTTCAAAAGATACATATATATATATATATATGGAACTGTACATGGATGTTTTTAGGTATTAAATATCTCCCTAGTTCAGCATGGGTTAAGGTACAGTTTTGCCAGTTATCTTTGGTATTATGTGATGCAAAAAACCAAAAATTAAAAAAACCCATTGTTCAAAAGCACACCACAGACATATATATATATATTGAAGGCTGCCTGAGACAAATATAACAGCATGCAAACTTGCGATTCAACTCCCTATCCATTTGTAAGCATTATTGCTATTCTTTCCCAAGATCTTATTATTATAATTATTGTTCACATGTAAGATCATCGCATCATCACATGACTAAAACATCTTTTTTAGTAACCAGTCATTTAACAAAATATTTGAATGCCGTGTCACTGTTAATTTGGGCTAAAAGAGAGTATATTGCTTAAGGTATCCTGTGATGCGCTGCTAGTGTATTCTCCTTCCTTGATACACCAGAAAATTCCTATCATATTGAAGATTTTTTCTCCCAGTGACCTCTGCCATCATTTCTCCTTTGACCCGTGATCACATGATACAAACAGAGCCCATGTATACTCGCAGGCGATCACATGGTTGTATTTATAGGTTGTGCTATTTTTAGCATGGCTGCACAGCAACAGACAGATTAAGATCACCCTTCCAAAACTCTTATTGGCTGTTGGCTAGTTCAAGGTTTACTGGAGTGAATCACATGTTACAAACATGACAAAGCATGTACTTTGATTAAGTCATGTGACCAAACACAGCTGGCCGAGTCAAACATGGTTATCCATGTATCTTTTCAAGGTTTGTCACTTTTTTACATATTTTATGTCGTTTATTTTACTTGTTGTAAGCTTATATTAACACTGTTTGTAGATGTTAGTAATGCTTGTACTGTTTAGGCAGTTGATTTTCATTTTGACGTGTGTGCAAAGAACCAATTCGAGTTCTCATTCATCAATGAACTGACTGTTCTATTTATAAATTATTGAAGTTCCGATCAGGTCTCGAAGAACTGTAAACAAAGGGAATCGTGGGGGCGGAGTTGTATTTTGCCTTTGTGAAGATTTGATTACAAAAAAAAATCTTTCCGTTTGCATTGATGATGCTAGCTATTGACGTGTATGTGTGGGAATATTAATGAGAGCAAGCACTTGCTTTTAAACATGTCCTCACTAGATTCTGTCAACAATGAGATTGTGTTAGTTACCATCATTATTCTCGGGCAGCATTGTTAAAAATAGCGTCAACACCATCAACATCAACAAATTTTATGCTTTTTGTAAAAGAAAAAAAAAATAGATATCTTCCATATTAGTCCGATTTTGGACATCACATGATATGGTGGTGATGATATTTCACAGCATATCTTGTAAAGACAAATCAATTTGACTTATCCAGAGATCCGAGTTTTATGGGATTTTATAATCTCATCAAGTCTTCATTAAACTTAGTGAGTATATTAGCTACCTTTGGCCATATTTTGAAGCGCTGACCAAAATTTGCTTTTATTGCCCCCCCCCCCCGTTTTTGTTTGTTCTTTTATATTGTTTAAAAATGCATGAATTTTTAATAGTTTAATTGGATACAGTAGAGTAAAAAAAAACTTTGTCCTTGTTAGTATCAATGTGGATATTGGCAGATGGGTGCTATGATATAGTAATATAGGTGCCTGTTCGTCCCTCTGTCACAATCTTGTAGCACAAGTGCCTCAGTTTTTTGAGTGATTTTCGTGAAAGTTGGTTAAAAGTATCACCTAAAGAAGTGTATAATCACAATTTTCTCTCACAATTTTTGCTTGAGTTAACATTTTTTTTGTCTTGGAGAATGAGTTTCATAAGTGTAACTAATGCAGGTTTTGATTGATGACGGTGAATTTTGGTAAATATTATGTCATCGCCTTAAGATGTTTATATCAACAGTTCTCTTTGCTTCTGCTATTTTTGTTTTAGAGTTGTCACCCTTCTTTAGACCTGCCTACTCTTAGGACTTTGCTCTTAGTCTTACGAAAATGACCCTTAAAATATGGACTAAGGAAATAAGAGCAAATATTTTGGAAATAAGGCTATTGTGTTAAAATCTGGATAATTGGCTCATCTTCCGTGCTTTATTTGGATATGGGTTTCTTATTAGATTTGGCGGAGTTAATCAGGGAACCAGACTAACTTTACAGAAGTACTTAAGACCCTTTAAACTGCACGCATCATTTCATGCAAAACTTCATTATCAAACTGTTCATCATTATAAAATAAAATTTTTTAAAAAATGGCATCTGATAAGCGATCTATGTTGAAGACAAAAGGGAAATAAAGGCTCTTAAAAGGGGTTAATAATCAATACAGAAGAACAAAAAGGAATATTAAGACTCTTGTGTGAAGAAAAACAAGACGGGACAGACTTAATTTTATTGGACATCTCATATTGATTGACTATGGCAGGAGATATGATTGCTGTCATGTGAAATTGAAAAAATTTCCAGGTATTACCTTAAGTTGCGAGATAGGAAAAAAGCCATTGAGCTGAATTGGGTTTGGAACTGAAGTTGTCCAACTGTACTGGCAGTAAATAAGGTCTACATATACTTTACGGCTTTTTCAGTTGAACACAGTGTTTACTGTTGCTGCATCAGTTACGAATATGAAACATTAAATTACATGATTTCCAACTTTACAATAGCAGTACATGATACTTTGTTACACATTACTGAAAACTGGTCCAACTTGGGCAAAAAAATCAACTGCCTTGCTGAGATGGTCTTGTTAGGGTTGGCATGTCAGCTTCTTAGTAGTTGAATGCTGTGTACAACAAAAATCTTGTAAATGCAAGCTGTCTTGCTCCTCTTAAACTTATCTGGAGGATTGCCATGAAACGTTTATACCGTGGGGCCCTGGGTTACGAACGCCAGGCCGGCCAAAAAAATGACTCAGGTTACGAACGGTGACTCGGGTTATGAACCGAACCGCCATTCGCTTGCACGCAAAATAATGCTGCCACAAAGGCCATATTAAAAATCTTGACACTATTCCTTCTAGATGGAAGGTCCAGTGCCTAGTCCTTGAGAAAAGTAGGGACTAAGAGGACCTTTTCTTTTGGATTTACCATCAGCATAATGCTGATATCTTAAGAACAGACAGAAATTTGAACCATTAAGTTAACCATACATTTAAAAGACCATTTTTGTGGATGGCATGGAATATTACACTCGTGCTGACACTTTTTTCAAGTGAGAACTTGTCCTCTGCTGTTAGATTGTTATTTTCATTCCAAGCACCTTTTGGACAATTTTATGCAAGAACAGCAGAAATTGTATTATTCTGTGCCAGTGTGTAGTCAGGGGTGTGACATCCCAGTAGCATGCAAATTTATGACATTATGCAGAAGAATTAACTGCCATAAATTTTAATGCTAGAACATTAGTAAGTTTGCAGATGTAGGAATTTTTATTTTCAAGTGCTAAACCCACGCCCTTATGAGCAGGAGTCCAGCCTCGAGAGCATTGAGCCATCGCTGCTGCACCAGTGGTACTAGATCTCTCTGTTGGTCTCATTTCAAAGACAGCTTGATAGTTCTTAATTACTTGTATATGAAATCACGTAGCCATTAAGACCTTGTTGAACAAACATAAAGATTATGACTGGCCTGTAAATATGATTACCCTAGTCCACATACATTTCCAAGATTATTTTTCTTTTTTTTCCTAGATTTCATGTAACTGCAAATAAAGCAACTGTCACAAATTCCGAAATTGATTTAGTGAGTAATTAATGGCTAAATGTGATTAATTAAAATAACAAAATTTGACAAAATTTTAATATTTTAGATGATTTACATAGGTACTATTTGAATTGGGTGAATCTAGCAACTCCCCACCCCTGTAAGAACAGTGATAATATAACCATTGTCTGTAGGGATCTCTGGGTGGCCAAGTGGTGTAAGGCTCTTGCTTTTACAGATCACTGGCATCTCACCTCCGTACACTCGGGTTTGAGTCGCAACTTAGCTAATGTGGGTGTGAGAAAGCTTGCCAGTAACTTCCTGTGGGTTGGTGGTTCTTCCTGTTTTCCAAATTTATTGGCCACCATTAATAGCCTATCATGTCCCAAAAGATGTTGGTAAACCCACCAACCACCCTTGTTAGTTTGTGTCTTGTATACTCATAAGTTTGGTTTAACTACAAACAGACCAGGTAAAGGTATATGTTGATTACTCCTAACTTGTATAGACCCAGGTCTGCAGATGCAGTTTGCAACAGTAGATCTGGGTCTGTGCATTGTGCAGTTGGACCCAGCTAGTGAGTATATGTGATGTCTGACTATGTCATATCGAGTTTTATTTTTGGGTCATTTCATGCTTTGTGTTGGGGCTTCCATCTTCCAGAAACACATTTATTATTCTTTCTTCATTTCTGGCTTCTAATACAACTGAACACGTGGCATTATCCCTAAAGTAGGAATTTTATAGGCACAGAAAATGAATTTCCAATGGATATCTTGTTTTTTTCTCTTGCTCTCTTCTTGTCAGCCCTTATTGCTGAAAGTATTAAAATATATACATTTGCAAATAAAGGTCTTGGTAAGGATGTGAAAATGTTATTGGTGGTTTTATTGTCAGAAATTGAGTTTTACCACCAAGGCCAATTGATGCTGGTAAAACATACCATATATACTCGTTTATAAGTTGAAATAAACTATTAGTTGTTCTACCAATTACTCCTAGCGAACTGAATAGATCAGATATGCCAACACGTGCAATGGCATGCAGATCTGGGTCTGTGCAGTTTACAGTTGGACTCAACTTTACAGAGTATAAACGGTAGTTATAAGAGTAAGGTCACCATTAATCTCTTCATATGTTTATACACAAGACCTCTCCCCATTAAAACAAACTTAAAATTGAAAAATTTTCTCAAAATATAGCAGAAAATGTAATTCTCTTTGGCAGGACGTTACATGGAGAGTCATGACATCACAATGGTGTGAAAATTTCAGACAGAACATCATGGATTTTACTGACACATATTTTGATGTTCATCCAATCGGAATGTGTGGGACATTTGAAGGTGTGTTAGAATGTCATCTTGACTGACTGTAATATCTGTTTTTACTAACTGAACAAAGAGCATCCATGGAGTTTATATTTCAAAATACTAATCTGCATTAAGTAAGCCTTTGAGATTGATTATTTGCATTATTTTTTTTTAAAGCATTTTCAAATGGACTACATACAGTTATATATTTTTATTAATTGTGATGAGAAACATCCTGGTATCCACTACTAGATCAATTTAAGCCAAGGCATATGATTGCCTGAATCTCTGCTCAATTGGACTTGATACCCCACCCCCTACCCCGAACATTCAGGTAACAGTCAATTTGGCGTGAGAATAATTAAACATTAAACAAAGCTCAACCTGATCATGTAAGCATTTTAGATCAGCCATCATAATCAATTGCTTGATAATAACATTGAAATCGAGCAATGAACAACCTTCATGGATCATCAGTTTTTACCATCTGTGCTTGGCAAAGTTGTACAGATGATAATATGACGTTTTCTGTATTTTGTGGCGACATTCTGGGTTACATAAAGCTATCATCATAAAACTGTGCCAACAATGAAGATGAACAATCAAGTTTCATCTTTATTCAGACAGTTGATATTTATTTAAGTAGTTGATAAATCCTTGACTTGATTGCATTGATCAATATCAGATTCCCCAGTTGCGAGTACAGGGATTTAATTCCTCATGCTAGAGTGACCATTTCCTTTTTAGAACTTACTTTGGACATTCGGGTCAGAATTTTGTCCTTCCTGTACACTACATTGGAAATAAATGCAGCAGTGGTTTTTTTGTTGAAGATTTGATTCTCTACATTACATAGTGAGTGCACTCATTTCAATAAGCTTGGGATGCACTTGGTTAAGCTGATATAAAATCTTCAAAAATGAGCTATCTTTATGTTTTGGGTTCTTTGTTACCATATATACTCGTTTACTTGAATCAGACTGCAAACAAACAAGGTCCTGATATGCCATAGTACATTGCACCTGCAGATCAGGGTCTGTGTTGTTTGATCTACTGATCACTCCTTACAAACTGCACAGACCTAGATTCATAGATGGGACTTGCTTACACCTAAGAAGAAAGTTGAGATCTCTGACACAAGTGGGCTGCATAAAATGAACCCTTCCTTCACTTTTTGTCTTCTGCAGTTAATTTCCCACCCAACTAATTTCAGCTCTTTATGTGCAAGTGACCAGATTACTATGGCTTGGTGATGTAAAATTTGAAATGACTAATACAGTGACCTTTTCAATTCTGAAGGTAGTTTACCCTACAGTTAATGAAGTTTTTTAATAGATACTTTAGGAACTGTTTTAAAATAATAGATTTTATTTTATTAACTGATTCAAATTCCTAGGAATTCTTTTACAGATTTTATTACCTGTATTTGAAAGTACATTTTTACTGTACCATTTATAGATTGATAGAATTGAAAGGACGGTATCATGCATATTGCTCCTATCCCACGATCCTATTGTTCTGATTTTGCCGGACTTTAAACCCCAGGTGAAACATTTAATAATAAGGAAGTTAAGATATCTTTATTTCCAATGGTTTCCAGTAAGATCAAACATTTACAATGCTTCATTGATTACATTGTAAATAATAAACTCTGTGTTGGGAGGAAGTCTCCCTGCCTACTTGTTAGCAAGTCCAGTCTTGCCTGTTGGACTATGGTTCACATTGCATGGCTCAGTTTTGAATATCAAAGTCTTGTTTATTAATTGCTTTCCATGAACAGGTAATGTAGATAGATGGTACTTGCTTTGCAGAATGTATACATAGTTAACAATAGATATGGTAGGTCCTTTTTAATTAAAAGGAATGAATTTTGTATCTCTCGTATTCATGGATCTTTAAACATTACGAGACAGTAGACATAAGCATGCGATATGCAGTTTTTGGTGGGTGGGTGGGACTGTATTTTATGGTCCTTCCTTCTCATATGGAGCAGGATTGGCATATTCATATATGCAGGTAAAGTATGGACACCTGATAAGTGTTAATTGTGTCTATAGTTCAGATAGTCGGCTGATACATGTACTGTGCCACAACTTGAAATCAATCAGCTCTGAACAGTTACACTTGCCAATTCATGTTAAGTACAATGTTTTATTCACAGCCTGAAAAGATAGAGGGCACAGGTATTGCAGGGATGAGAAATGGGCTGTCCCATTTACATCACAAGTAGGTTCTTCCTTCCTGTAGTGTAATCAGTAGCAGTTTAATTTATGTGGGAACACCCATCATTACTTCAAGGAACTACAGGTTAACCGCAGTGAGGGTGGGGTGGTAGGGTATGCAGCTGATAGTGACAATTTCTATTCCCCACTAGCCTTATCAGTGTTCGGTTAGATCTAGTAAATTTTCACAGAGTTGGCTACATTTTTTTTTTTTTTCTTTTTTAAATCTGATGTGGTTTTTGAGCATCTTCAATACTTTACGGAGTTACTGGTCAGTATTAGAATTGTTGCTGTATGATAATGAGTTAAAGGGTATAAAGTAGCTGATCAATCATGGAATTGATATGGATAGAGTTGCTATGCCCCCATCCCCCCAAAATAATGTTTTTACAAAGATCTTAACTTGTCATTTTCCTAGTGATTATGGTCAAGTTGATTATATAGATCAGAAATCAAGCATGCAAGCAATGTTAGGTCATTTCATCAAATCGGCTGAATGTGTAGCAGATCTTATATAAAAATGGTACCAGGGGTCAAACTAGACTTGAATTGCAGGGAGAAGTGACTTCTCCTTTTGGGCAGAGCAGGGAGAAGTGAGAGCTCAACAGGGAGAAGTGGACGCGAAGCAAGAAACGATATATATATATATATATATATATATATATATATATATATGTATATATATAATGTGTGTTCTGTTATTTGAATTCATATATGCATTTAACACTGGATTTAAGCAGTACTTTATTTTCTGGTAGAAAATTTTCTTAGTTATTTTGGCCATATGACTCTAAAAGAGAATAATAGAAACTGCATTGTAACAAAATTTAACCGAGCAACTAGATTACATTATTGTAATTGAAAGTTGGTAAAAATGCTTAATCAACTACCCTTAATCAATTTTTTGTATTTTTTTGTATTTATTTTTTTAAAAATACTTTTTAAAAGTTCACAATAATGGCACTAAGATTTCTAAATGCATTTGACACAACTCTGTACCATGTACATGAGGCCAAATGCACAAGTGTCCTCATATCTTTGTTACGAATAAAACATTACCGTAACTATTCATGTATAAGACACCAAAATGCATAAAATTACAGACATTGCTCATTTATAGTCGGTATATGAACTAAAACCTCTTTCCAACCGAATCAACACAGACGTGAGTGCATCTATTTTTAGAAGGAGGGGTTTTCGTAATGTAATCACTCTCTTTATATAGCTTCATTACAACAGTCCATGATAGGATTACAAATTTATGGTTTATTTATTTGTCTACATACTTGTATTAATTTTAGGCATTGATTAAATATTATCTGCTTCACAGCTTTTTTCCATATTTTCACAAATACGAGTCACGTCAGAAAACAACTCAGACCTTACAACACGTCTTGCGAATTCCACAACACATCATTGTCTCTTACGTTTTTGACCTATATAATTGCATTCTAAAGTTAAATCTTAAATAACATTGTACCTAGGCTTTGCTTTCTATGAATTGTATATTTTTCTGTATATATTTGCTCGATGATTTACGAAAACAGACAATCTAATAAACTGGTACTTCCCAGACATAGCGATATCCGCCATTTTTTCCCTGTTACTGGTACACTTATAGTTTCAAACTAATTTTATGACGAAGTAGTGTACAAGAAGCAGTTAAAATATCCAGATCACCGATTTTATTCTTAAAACAAAAATTGCTATATACATACTATTGTTAAAGTTTCGAAACACAAGTTTGTATGTTCTTGTCATCAAAGGATAACAAGCGTAAATCGGGTAGTCATAGGGGCCTTAGTTGCCAACTTGGGAAATGGTTAATGGTCAATCAGCTATCAAAACACATGCCTGTTGTGCAAGAGGTTGTTTGTCAGCGTAATTGATATCAAAACTAGGCCTAGCTACTGATGGCTTGAAGAATACCTTTCACTACAACACAATACTAGAATAAACCTGCCTAAGGCAAGGGGGCATCTCAGAAGGTATAATTTGTCAATGTACCTCTAAAAAATCGCAGGGCGAAGTCGTTTTCGCTTTCCTAACAGAAGAAGGCGAAGTTTACATTTTTTAGGCGACTTAATCGCCCACTTCGCCTGGTAGCGTGACCCCTGGGTACCATTGCTTAAAATTAGACCATAACTGATATTAATGCTTACACTGGTTCTGCTAAGTATGTGTGTACAGACAAACACTCACACACACAGTACAACCTGTCTTGAAAAACAACCTCTTCTCCCAAAAGATCATGGTCTCCTGGGACATGTATTCACAATGCAGTTGTCTTTCAAGACCAATTTGTGTGTGTGTGTGTGTGTGTGTGTGTGTGATGTGGTTTTTCTTCTGTATACCAGTTATTTGCACTCCTGAAAATTTAAGTGTCAGTGGAGGTAAAGGTCTTTTATTACTGAATAAGGCCAGAATGGTGAGGAGTTCCTGTGACTTGCCTGAAGATGAATCCGACTGGGACTGTATACAGTTCTCTTTAAGCACTTAACATATTAATTTGCATTAGATGTCATTGAGGAAGAGATAATCAATGGCAGAGAGATTTTAGCATCTGTTTGTAAGTCAATCATGCTACAAGCTGCACGCCCCATTGGTTTACCCTCTCAGTCATTGACAATTTACTGTACTTGCTTAAAAAACAAAATCAGCTGCAAACTGCACAGACCTCGATCTGCTATCACATAATGCACTGGCAGATCTTTTGTCTGCTCTGTTACGAGTAATCTCTAGAACAAACGACATAGACTTACTGCTTGGAAACTTTATGCAATAGCAAATCAGGGTCTGTTTTGTTTGCAGTAGGACTGGACTTGTATGCAAGTTTATATGGTAAGTAATTTGGTATGCAGTGTACGTGCTATTGAAATTGACATTATCTTTTTGTCATAATTGTTCTTTAATTTGCCTTAAACAGAAACCTCTTTTTGTCATCTTCTACCATTCATTTACCACTGAGGTGATTTCTGTCTTTAATTTCTATCGCAACCAAATTATTAAGTCCTGGCAACCTAAAAATTTTGCCACTAAGGTTTTTGATTAGGTTCCCCTGTGATTTGCAGTTTGAAAGGTACTTAAAATGCTGTAGCACCCTGTCAGTGCAAGTACAGTAGAACTTTGATTTATACGTAAGGGTGCGGGACCGAGACCATGACGGCTATGAGAATAGACAGATAATAGAATATGTACATTAAAAATACTATACATTAGACCGGGCCATCAAAAATCATAATATTTACATATGTACATGTACCTGTTTTTAATATTTTGATGTACAATGCCCCGACGGTTAACAGGGTGATGGATGATCGAAGTTCTGCTGTAGATGCATCGGAAAGTCTACATGTAAGATGCCTTGGCATTGTTTTATTAGTATATTTTCTGTTAAATTATTTTAAAATTTTTATTGGAAAACTTTTCTCCAAAATTGCACTTTAACTTTGTCACTACATTGCATTAAGTAGTAATTTTATAGAGTCTGCAGGCAGGCACTGTATTAGTAATAGTTGCCAGAATGATGCCATTAGATTGGATGACTTGTAGAAGACATATTTACTTGTAGTAGACATATTGGCTATAAATAATTTGGTTTGGTTTGGTGTTTAATGGCACAGCAACACAAGCATGTTATTTAGATCTGAGGCAATTGGAGCAAAGTGACTTGTCCAAGGACTTGCCACATTTGTCAGCCTAGGCTGTTCCAATGCATTTGCAGACTGGCCCATTAGGCAGTTTGCTGGATGATGGGTGGGCAAAGTGTTCCAAGCCCAGATCCAGATATTTTACTTAGTCCATCATTTTCTGATATTGGAATTTGAATCTGCACCCATTTGGTCACAAAGTTCAGCATGCTAACCACAGTGCCACAGTGGCAGATGCAAGGATGCAGAAATGAAGGAGATTACGAATGATAAAATCATAATAATTTTAGAACTGATACATGTCTTAGAGAGAGACAAATGCAAAACCTTGATCACAGTGAACAATCATAATCTCATGTAATAATAGTGAATTGTATTTTCATTTTCAAGCTTGTGTTTAGTTTACTAAACAAGCTCTCTCTCCCCATGTAATGTGATAGTCTGGGTCCATTGCCACCGATTGTGTTGTGTACAAAACCATGTATTGGGAACACATGATATATTAAGAATAGAATAGTCTATAGAACTGTGATGTAGAGGCCACTATAATACTGCAGTATAAGGGGGGAGATATACATGTATATTTTTCAGTAGCAAGTGGATACAGTTTAATATTTGTGGTTTATTTTCTTTATGATTTGTTTATGAGAGATCAAATGCCAGAATTTTTGTTGCATTGATTCGTCTCTGATTTCAGGTCAGCTGTCGAAGAGCCGACATGTACCGATGGTTTACGGGCGACTAGGTGAGGCAGAGCAGTTTGTGATCATGGCTGATAGCCTGCAGCAGCAGGAGATGGCTGTCATGCAAAACCGAATTCCCATAAACTTTCGTGACCCGTGTCAGGCCCCACTTCGCAAACTTAGTGTTGATCTTATTAAAACCTACAAACACATAAATGAGGTAAGAAAAATAATGGAGACATACCAAACATGACATTTCCAGACTTAAGTTTTAGCTTTGCTTGTTACAGACCAGAAAGATTATTGGTTGGCTTGCTGTACATCAATCCATTTGTTGTTTTTTGGGGCGGGGGGTTTCAGCAGAAAACGTCTTATGATGCCCATTTGTCTTAAATGGCATTGATCTGACGTCCAGTATATCCATCACAGCCTCCATTTGTGATGCTTTTCAACATCAAAATCAATAGCATCACCAAGTGTTTGGCTGCTGGTGTGGATTGCTCCTTATACATTGATGAATTTCTAATATGTTATCGATCAAAGCACATGCATACAATTGAAAGACAACTACAGCAAAATATAAACAAGATTCAAAATTGGGCCAATACTAACGGTTTCAAATTCTCCAAAATCAAAATTCGTGTGTATGCATTTCTGTCAGTTACGAAGACATCATGATGAACCTAAACTCGAACTGGATGGAACACCTATTCCAGTTGTTGAGGAAACAAAGTTTTTAAGTATTATCTTCGACAGAAAATTGACTTTTATTCCACACCTAAAGAGCTTGAAAGCTAAATGCTTGAAATCTCTAGATCTACTTAAACTAGTAGCACACACTGACTGGGGTGCTGATAGAAAAGTCATCCTCAGTTTATATACAACATTTATTCACTCCAAACTTGACTATGGTTGCGTTGTTTATGGTTCAGCTAGGAAGTCCTATTTGAAGATGCTTGACCCAATTCATCATCAAGAAATAAGACTCGACCTAGGAGCTTTTAAGACATCCCCGTGTGAAAGCCTTCTCATTGAAGTGAACAAACCACTTTATCACATTGTAGAGAAATGCATTCCGCACAGTATGCTCTCAAATTAAGATCAGACCTTCTGAACCCTGCTCTTTTGGCTGTATTTCAACTCAAATACAAACCCTTATACGAAAAGAAACCAAACGCCACACCTACCTTTGGCATTAGAATATCATCCAGCCTTGACAGTACCAAAATTGATCTTTCAAAAATTCAGAAAACGTCCGTCTCCGAAACACCTCCCTGGCTATTTAAACAACAAAAAGTACTTTTTACGTTACATGATGGCGAAAAAATCTGAGACAAACCCTTTCATCTTCCACAGCTCTTAAGCTCTTATGAATTCCTCACCCATTTTGGAAACTACACAAGAATTTATGCTGATGGATCAAAAGATGAGGAAAAGGCTACTGCAGCCTTCGTTAGTGGAAAACACGCAACAGAAGTTCGCTTGCCAAATGGTTCGTCAATTTTTTCAGCCGAAATCAGAGCAATAGACCTTGCTCTGTCTTACATTGAAAACAGACGTATTTTAAACAGCAGCATCTTCTCCAACTCACTATCAGTACTTCAGTCACTGCATAATAGAAAACTGGAGAACCCATTATTAGCCAATATTCTCCTGAAAAATACTAAGCTGAGTACTTCCCACAATATAGTATACTGTTGGTTACCCAGCCATATTGGCATTAAAGGTAATTAAAAAGCAGACCGTGCTGCTAAAATGACTCAATCACTGGAGCCATCTGATTTTAAAATACCATATACTGATTTTAAACCTAATATCAAAGAATCTTTACATCAGAAATGGCAGGCATCATGGGATGATGCAGTTGATGACAAACTTCATGCCATCAAGCCAACCCTAGGAGAATGGACTCCTCCTTACAGAGCCGTCCGTAGGGAGGAGGTAGTCATTGCAAGAGTTCGAATTGGTCATACTTATGTAACCCACTCCAACATACTAAAAGGAGAAGACCCACCAGAGTGCATTTCTTGCAGTGAACCATTCACTGTTAAGCACTTTATGTTGGAGTGTTTTGACCTCCAACCTACGCGCGATCGGTATTACAATGTGCATGACATTAGGGAGCTCTTTGATACAGTCAGTGTGACTTGTATTATAGAATTCCTGAAGGAAGTAAACCTTTATTACAAGCTATAGCTTGTATGCTATCACCTTGAGCAGTTTTATGTGATGTATATACCGTCTCTTAATTTTAATTACCTTTCATCTGTCTTCATTAACATACACCATTTACATTCCCCGTTGATCGGGATGCTTTATTTATTTATTACCATTACCATCTTTTTGTTTTACTTTCAACTGTTTGGTTTCATGTTGCTGGTCGATATGAAACCTTTTACCACTTTTAAACGATGAAAGATGTAACCTTTTGTATGGTGCTAAATAATCTAACAGTACTGGTAAAAATACAATCAACCAACCAACCATCCATCTTCAAAATTTTTATTGCTAATCCTTCTAAATGGAAAGTTGTATCCTGAAGTTTTGTTATCTCTACTCCTCACCAAATGGATGGCTGTCTGAATCTGGGTTTTCACCAATAGACTACTTATGATACCTAGTTGGTGGTTGTTGTTGTTGTTATAGGGTTTAACGCCATTTTTCAATTCAAGGTAGGCTATACATGGATGCCAGTATAAATGGTGGAGGAAGAGCCCGGGAAAACCCCGGAAAGAACCACCGACCCATGAGAAGCTACCGGCAAGCTTTCTGACTTACCCACATTGGCCGAGTCCGAGACTCGAACCCACTTAGACAGGGGTGAGATGGCAGTGATCCGTAACGGTGAGCGCTTCAGACCACTCGGCCACCCAGGGCCCCCGATACCTAGTTGGTCCTAAATGAAAATGTTGCAAGTGTTCGTCTAATAAGGCTGCCATGATGTCTGTCTTAAAAATCTTCTTGTCACTACTTTACCCTGAATGAACGACTATTATGAAAAAAATTTTATGTCCACTTTGTCCCAAAATAAAAATGGTGCCAAACTGATATCCGCTGTCTGTAACACAGTAGCTGATTTGAAAATCCTGTTACTGCTGAAGAATATCAGAGATGGTTTCAGCACTTAGCAGTTTGTAGGAAGAAATGGTCATATCATGAATTCCTGGAAATTCTTTTTGCCATTAGAGCTTCAGTCACTTCAGTGGACACGTGTTCCATTATTGGGTCCCATTGTCCAGAGTTTTTTGGACCCTTTGCACTGTCCAGGGGCCCTGAATCTTATTTGGTCATTTATTTATTATTTAATCATTATTAATAAATCACCAGAAGCATGAACATTACATGAAGTTCCTTCATTTTTTTGCTGTAAATTCATACCAGTTCTCTTTGACACAAAATTGCTGTTCTATTATTGTTACTATTGGGTGTTCGTATTGAATATAAAAATGTGTATGGCACAGGTACAGTAGCTCTGTCCTGTGTTGTTTTATTGCACAGTTGTTAACTAAATGAAACTTTATTTTTTGTTTTGTCATTTTTAAGCCAACCTTTTTATTTGGGATACAAGTAGTGTAATTGTTCCGTTTTGTTTTGTGTTCTTTACACTTAAGTGACAGAACTGCCATTCCTGATACTAGCACAAGATACTGGGCGATAGTCTCCATTGTCAGTGGCATTTATTTAATTCAGTCATTTCCTATAATCTCTAAATTCATTGTACTTGAAATTTATATCAGATTCTCTTGAGTATTCATTGTGGAAAAAGTGATACATTCTTTAATTCCTTGTGATTTAATTTGAGCTCTGTCAAAGCATGAAGTAATCTTGACCAATGAGAAGTTTGTCACTTTGAATGATAATCATGGGTCTTGATGACTGTGCATATGTCTAATAGTCGAGATAGATGACCAAATGGCAGATGATCTAGACATATTTTTGTGCACCTTTTATGATAGGATACTGATGTTAATGTGCACCCTTTTGATTTTTGCTGAGAAATGTTGTGCTGCTGTTTTCTTGGATTATTTCTCATTTAAGTTCTTTTATGGTATTTCACATTGAAACTGGTTTGATCACTTCAGAGCTTTTTTTGCTTCATGTATATTGTACATGAATATTGAATGAAATGCTCATGTCTCGTTTCATTGCCTTTTCAAAATGTATTTGCTAACATTTATTACCCTTGAATTTGAATTTTACTTGATTCACATCATCTTTTTTTTAAAAAATGTTGACTACCATGTAAGTGCACATATTACAAGACTGTTGTGCTGAAATGTACATATATTCTCCAACTTGATCAATAAGTGGAATAATTTTTCTTCATTTCCATAGTAACCAGACTTCAGACTGGAATTAGGTGTCTAAGTTATTCCTTGGCGTATTCTATGAATTTTGATGATGATTGTAGTCTAGATAATAAAATAATGCCTTTTCTCAGGAGGCCTATTGAAATGTTGATGATGTAAACTTGTCAGTTAGCCATGCACAGCTTTTTCTCTGCAGAAATGCAGATATCAGGTGCAGACATTGTTTACTTGAGAGACCTAGAACGCATTTTGATTTCATAAATTGATCAGTTTTGCTTGTGTAATATCCCAAAATTTTCAAGCAGTTCAGCAAAGTACGAATTGTTCTTTTTCAGTAGCATTTTAGTTATTTGCTGTTCTACCTGTGTAAGCAACCACAATTTTGGTCTTGAACAAGTGAATAAAAAATTGGGACAGTCATGTCACTCATGAACATATGTTGCAATATATTTCAGCATGCAAATTATATTTAAAAATTTTTGTTTAGTTTTTTAAAGGGCAGAGTACAGATATTTCAGAGAATGTCTTTGTACCTCTTGCAAGTAATAATGCTCATTTTCTTGGTAGTTTTTCTGCCATTTTCTACAATATGGCAGCATGAGTCTGTTTATCTGTGCAAGGATTTTGCCTTGAGCCAATAAAATAGTATACAAAACGTCAAGGCAAGAGTTGAGCCTGAGACCAGAAAAATAAATGAATAAATGCATCTGGTGAAGTTCTGCTGTGCTATAGCTGCTGTGCTATAGCTGCTGTGCTATATAGCTGCTGTGCTACTCTGTCATCACTAAAGTGTGGAAATGAAAGGGGCTAAAATAAATTCCAGCAGTCAAATGACATGCTGAAAATATGTATGTAACTCAACATTGGGAAAAATAGACAGTTAGTGTACCTGTATGTTATTAGGTAAACATAATTTTAAAATGTCTTCCTTTGAACTGTTCTTTGAACTTTATTGTTTGCTCACAGGCCTAGAATTTAACATTGATGTCTTTGTAGCCTTAAGGACCGGTAGATGGAAGAGTTTACTAGTCCTTCCCACAAAACAAGGTCAGACACATAGAGGTTAATAACACTTTAATTTCTTAAATATCTTAGGGAATTATGACTAAACTTTGTAAAAAGTTGAATTTGATAACTTTAAAAGTGGGAAATAGAGCCTCATTTTTGAAGTGGAAGAAATTAAATCCCAATTTTTTTCTAACCCATTGCAGGAAAACTGAATCTTGGGGATTTATGCAGTTAGCTCTGACAAAACTTGGGTCTATTCATTCATTCTGATTTTCAAAAATTAAGTGTGAGAGCATAAATAAACACTGACTGGCAATAACTTAAACTTCTCCAGTCTCAGGCTAGCAGACTACCACTGATTTCGAGCACTGCAATGTTTTTCTATTCTTTCAGTTTTTCAGTTTTCTTTACGAAGTTTGATGTTATGTATTTTAATATATTTCTTTTTTATATGCCCGCCATAGTTGCATAATGTTGATATGTTTCCATCTGTTACCAGTTTGGTTTCTGTACAATAACTCAGGTTTTCCACCATCAGCAGTTACCAAACTTTGTGACTGGCCTGCACTTGTAAGGAAGAACCCTAGTGATTTCAGGTCCAAAAGTTCAGAGGTCATTGTCACTGTGTGTATGACTGACTGGAAGAAGAAATATGGTTTCTGCTCACTGACTCTGCTTCCCACCATCAACATCACCAAACTTAGCAGATGCCATGCATCTGGTTAAGAAAGAATACTGTTGATTTTGGGGTCTAACGGTCAATGGTTAAGGCAATTACTGAAGGAAGAGAAATGGTTTCCACACAATAACTTGAGTTCCTGCATTTACCAAACATTGTGGATTGCTTGCACTTGCTTAAGGAAGAACACTATCAATTTCTGGTTCAAAAGGTTAAAGGTCAAACTGACCGAAAGAAGACGAAATGGTTTATGCACAATAACTTTCGTTTTCCACCATTTACAGTTACCAGACCATGTGGATGGCTTGTACTTGGGGTATACAAGAACTCTATTGATTTGGGGGTTGACAGCTTGATGGTGAAGGTCACTGACAGTAAGAAGAAACAGTTTCTGTGCAATAACTCAAGTTCTCGGCCATCTAGAGTTTCCAAACATTGTGGATTGTTTACACTTGCATTAAGAAGCCTACGAATCTTGTGGTCAGATTTCAAGGAACTTTGGGGCTGAAATTCTAAACATTTCGGAATAAAAATTTCATTTATCTACACAGAGGACTGTTAAGAATTGAGTGGACATACAAGTTGCTATATAAAGCACTCCTGTCCACTGTTGGTTTTGTGGTAAATGTGGCTGTAGTGCATTCGATATATCCCTTAGTTGATATCCTCCAGAACTGCACTCCTGCTGCAGTGACCACTACATCTGTGGTGGTTCATCATCATTTTAAGATATTATAAAAAGTGTGTGGTTTGGTAACTGACTTGCCCTGTTTGATTGCCCTATAAACTTTATCATATATGCGCATAAAATAATGTGATGTGAACAAAGACCAACTAGATGTTGAGTTCTGACCTTACTATCCTGTTTTAGTTTCTACATTTTTTTATCTTTTCCTAAGTGCATCTTTTAAACCAGTTGTGGGCCCAGAAAGTTTTTGTTATGAATCTGAGGTGGAGTCACAACTGCAATTAAAAGACATCATCAAGATGTGTAATTAACTCCTCATCACAATGGTTACCATCAGCCTCAACTCCTCTTCACCCCTGACAATTACCAGAGAAGCACAATTCAAATACAGACCTGCCAACCCTTATGATTTTGCCGTAAGTCTTATGAAAATTATCCTTAAAATACGGGCTTAGGGCATACAAGCAAAAACTACGGAAAAATGATTGCTGCCAAAAAATATGGATAATTGGTTCATCCGTGTTTGATTTGGATTTGGGTTTCATCTTAGAATTAGTGAAAATAGTCAGGTAACCAGACTAGCTTTATAGCAGCACCCCAGATGCTTTAAACTGCACATATTTGTTCATGTGAAGCGTCTGCATGATCAAACTGTTGATTATATAATTTTGTAAAAATGGTATCGAGAAAGCGATGCATTTTTAAAACAAAAGGGAAAATAAGCCGCTAGAAAAGTGTTAATAATGAACACAGAAGAATAAAAAGGAATATTCAGATTCTTGTGAATAAAAGCTGGAAAGGACACAATTACGTGTATTGGACATGACTTGACAATTTGAGTATGTCTCGTGGCGGGAGATAAGATTGCTGCCGTCATGTGAACTGGAAAAAGAATTTCCAAGAACTATGTTGTTGTTGTTGTAGGGTTTAATGCCATTTTTCAGTACAAGATAGGCTATACATGGCAGCCAGTAGAAATGGTGGAGGAAGAACTCGGGGAAAACCCTGGAAAGAACCACTGACCCACGTGAAGCTGATGGCAGTGATCCGTAACGGTGAGCGCTTTAGACCACTCAGCCACTCGGGGCCCCTCCAAGAACTATGTCAAGTTCAGTGATAGCAACAAGCCATTGAGTTACATAGGGTTTGGAACTAAAGTTTGTACAACTGTACTAGTGGTAAACTCAGTTGAACATGATGTTTATCGTCACTGAGTTGAACTTTTAATTACGTTTTCCAGCTTCACAATAGCAGTTACTGATATTTTGTTACACCTTACCAAAAACTGGTCAATCTTATGGAAACAAATCAACTGCCTTTGAGGCGGACTTGTCAGGGTTGGCAGGTCTGCAAATATGTGTGTGCTGGTTGGAGCCGAAAAAAGAGACCAAGGATCAGCCAGAGTTGAATGCCTTGATGTGTCCTTGGGCAAGACACTGTTGTGCCAGTTAACTCATTAACCCCTGGAGGTTTTTGTCTTTTTCGGCTGAAATGCGAGTAGGAAACACATTTGGGGGGCTATGTCTGAATCCTAATACATCAACCTCCAAGAGATTTTCGGTTAACCTAATGCCTAGTTATGTTAGAAACATTGTTTTTCATTGGCTATTTTGCCTGCGCATGAACAGAAGGGTAAAAGTTGATTTTTTTTTTGCGTAACAGACCCATTATTTTTGTATCGAGACCACTCTATTCCAAATGTCCATCTTATCCTACTTTTTGCAAAGGTTCGCCTGTCTGTGTGCAGTTCAGACCAGTCTGCCTTAGATCTGAGACCAAAATGTTTTAATCTGGACACAAAATCGGATTCCAACCTCAGGCGAATTTTGGGTGGAAAAAACTCGGGTCCAAAAAATGGTTTTTCCCTCTGCATTTTGTAGTGCAACTAAAACGTCCAGATTATTTGGTATCATTGTAGAGTTACATCTGTCTACCTTTCTATAATACCACCACTTTAGTGTATCATACATGACCTTGACAGAGCTCGTAAGTAGGCTACTACCTCCTGCCACGTAAACGCGGCGTCAGGGGTTAATGAGTTAACTTGGCACTAAATAACCTACTTGTGATGCTGTACTGTAAAATGACAAACACCATATGTGTGGATAACTTTTAACTTGACTTTCTTGGGGTCATGGAGTGGAATGAGATCTAAAATATATTTCTGGAAACAAGCAAGTTTTATGAGATTGGAAATAGCCATATGTTATCTGATGGTATGTAGTAAGCACCTAATCACTTGGTATTCCCCAAACAGATGCCATATAATGTGTTTGTTTTGTTTTGTTGTTTTTTTTTTCTTCCAGCAATAACTTGAATATATTGAGCATCTCTCATGTCCCTATATTGTATATTTTGCTCAGTACAGAGAGTGTAGATGATTCTAGTACATGTAATATGTCAGAAATCTGCTGCTGGCTGGGGAGTCCAGCTGTATAGGGAAACAGTGAGGATGCCATTATTATTGGAATAGTTTCATTGTATTAATGGTGCATTAGTACCAGCAGGATCTATGTCAGGGCAGTCCTTTCATTTATATACTTGGAACCACTTTACTGTGTCATTCAGACACACACACACACATGAAGCTACATTATTTAATTTGAAATTGTCTACACCATCACAATTGAATGTTGTCTAATGTCTATAGTGCCAAGAGATTCAAACTTGCCAGTAAGGACCAAACAGTCCTTGGAATTGAGGCCAGGCATGAGTACTTAGTTAATGTTAAGTAAGTCAATTTGTGTAGAAGTGGCTCCATGAATTAAATGGATAAAAAACAAAAAACAAAGGAAATATAATAACTTTGAGGTCAAAAATTTCAGTTTTGTTGTACATTGCTTGCTGGGAAGAAAGATCTACGAGTCACAAATTTTCCTTCATTGAATTAAAGTGTGTGCTCATAATCATAGAATTCCACTTCATGAGAGAGAGACTGCATCTTTGCCCCATTTTGTTTTTCATGTTAGCTGATTAAGGTCACTGACACAGAGGGCAAGATCAGTCTATGCATACCACATACTAGTACTGATCTTCCAGATGAAATATGATAGGCTTATCTGCCTCATAGGGAGCTAAAGGGAAATGGGGGGGGGGGAGGGCTGAATTGGGAAGGCTGTGTCAGTAACCTCACAGGTTTGGACTTGTGGCCAGCTCTAGTTATGTTTGTAGGGGAGGGGGGGAAGAAACTCATAAAATCTTGAATAAGACCATGTTGTTGTGTTGTTTTTGTTTATTAAAAGTGTGCAGGTTTCTCTATTAAAAACACAAGTCTTTTTTTCATATCCAAAGTTTTTAATATTTTTTCTTACCTCAGTTAAGACAGCAGTTCCACACTGATTTTTAAATTGACTTTTATACTTTGCACTTTTTTTCTTTAAAATGGAAAAACACTTGTTATCTTGTAATGTTTTTTTTCTTGTATCATACAAATTTTGGGATGATAAAGATTTTTTTATTATCAATACTTTGGATCCTTGAATTTTGAAGTATGTTGACCATGTAAACAAAAAGTTAGGATGATACTCGCCTCTCTGAAAACCATGGATGAGTTTTGTCTTTAAAAAAAAATCCCATTTTATTTGTGAAGAATTTTATTTGTAGCAGTGTTACCAATATTAATATTGATTAATGAGCATTTAAGTATCAATTTTAAGATAACATTTCACAAGAATTGTATTTTACATAGGCAATTTGAATAAAATTGCTCAGAGAAATTTTTTAATGCTTTTGAAGATTAAACAAAACAGTTCCATTTTAAACATTTAATCCAATTTTATCAGCTTATTATTATTGCTTTAAGCAGTCCATGTTGTAGGACAGCACATCTGATAGTATACCAGTAAACTGTTTTTGGTTCTTATTCAAATGTCTCCTCCATGTTTGAATCGATCTTACTTTGTCACTATGGAGAAGCTTGCTTTTGCAGAGCCACATCAACAAGTGCACCCTGAACAAGTTGGGTGCATTAAGAAAGGCAAGATAAATGTCTTACGATATAGACCCACTCTCTACAAGTTTTGTGGTGTTCACAAAATATCTATGACCATCAAATTTGTAAAGATGTGGTTAGTTCAAAACCAGGGAGTACAAAGCCTTGGATTTTTAAAAACAATTTTTATCTCAAGTTCAGTGTCATAATTCTGTCAAATATTAAAAGTCTAAATTTTATGAGGTACTTTCAAAAATATTATTATAAATTTATTCACAAGGACTTGCATTGTTTTTAAATAAAACATTTAAAAATCCTGGATATAAAATTAAAAAGCAAACTAGGAAATTAAAGAACTGACAATGCTAATTATATTTCCTTGGTAGTGGAAAAGGGACCTGTTTCTTAATGGAGTTTGATAACCTTATAGTTTCTTGACCTTGGTAAGAAAGTATACATTGTATCAAAATTGTGTTCCTACTTGAGATTATTTTTCAGGTAGTATCCTGTGAGGTTTTGACTCTTGGATCTTCTTCATGTAATAACTTGTTTGCTGACAAACCTTGCCCTGACAAATTGCAGGACTGAACACATCATCAAATGCCATAACGGTGCAAATTTGGATTTGTCTGTGCAGATTGCTTCATGAGATAAGAGGCCTTGCTTTTCTTTGTATCAATGATAATGATAATACTTCTTTATGTGTGTTAGCATTCATTTAATAAGAGTTTTGTCAGGTAAACATTTTATTTTGCACTTGAATTTGGGTCCTTTCTATCACTTTATTAGTGGAGTACTATATAATGATATTTAGTCAAAGTGGAAAAAAGTTAAATGCCATGTTCAATATTTTATTTTCTTTAATTGTATATAGTGAAATAAAAAGTCATAATGGGGTGGGCTTGGGTTGTATAAGGATGCCTTTCTGAATGTGTCAAATGTTTAGTGATGAAGACCACCAGAATTCAAGGTGCATTTGATTTTATGGCTCTATTTGAACAAGTGTTCTTAGAATGATCAAGTACTGTTCAAATGTACACAAACATCCATAACTTGTACCTATTGCATGGTGTATATCGATCGAACCTGACCTCATAAAACATGGACAGTCCCTTTGACAGGAGTAACATACAATACATGAAAACTTTGGATAAATGCATAAAATTAAATAATTTTGCATTATTTTATCACCAAAAAAAAAGATTGTGTCTTTCCTATTGTACTGATTTTAAACTTAAGGTAGGCAGGTTGTTTGGGGTATTTTTTTTTTTATTTTTTTTTTTTTTTAAATACCATGGGGGGGGAAAACGTGCTAGGGTCGGTTGAATGGTTGATTGGTTTTTATGAACTAATCCTTGATCTTTAAGTTTCAACCACCAGTTCACAGCAGTACACTGTGCAAGTTTTTAAAAATAAGTAAATTCCTTAGAGAGAAATACCCAGAAATCAAGGTGCACAATTTTATGTTGGCATTTGGTTGATTACTGTTTAATATAGTTGTACTTTTATGCGTCTATCATCACTTTCTGCCTGTGACCTGTGTAAAGGGAACCACATCTGCTTAGTTTGTAGGGCATCAGACTTGTAATCCAAGCATCGCAAGTTTGACACCTGACCAGGAGAGACAGTCTAGGTGGACTGCCTTGGTGTCCCTGGGAAAGGCACTTACCTATCATTTCCTTGTCATGATTTAGCCAATAAGATGTTAAAATGATGTTTTTTCTACTGATAACTCGTAACAAACTGCATAGACCCAGATCTCCTGGCCCATTATGCCATGCAGATCTGGGTCTCTGCAGTTTGCAGTTGGACTTGACTTGTAAGCAAATATAGACATGACTGAATTTTTTTCTCTGTATGAAAGATGGCTGATGGAGATGTGCATATCTGATGCTTAGATGTGAATCATAAACCTTCACTTATAAGATTATTTTAGCATCACCTATTTCAGTCTTACATCCTTGAGTTGAGAGCATCCAAGCCACAGAATTCCATGGTGTCTGACAGCCTTGTCACTGAATTGGTGCATTGTCAAAACACTCCTTTCAATGTCAGTAGTCTGTGATAACAGCTGAGGTTAGAATGACTGCTAAATTTTGTGGCAGGCTTGTTGAAGTTTGTATAATGGTGTTATGTAGCATGTGATCAATGTATGGTGCTCCAAGAAGGGCTTTCATTCACCATTTATTATGACTAAATAGCATTGACCTAATTGTATTAGGTTAATGAATTAGACTGGTTTGCTCAGGTCTTAGGTGGTCCTGTTAACAGTTAATGCTATGTGTTTATTTAAAAACTTGTAAAACTTCTTAGGCTAATATTTATCCTTAATACTAACAGTGGCATTCCAAAGGATTTTCATTTTACCCTTGGGCAACTTCAGCTGCATGATTATTTATAAACTAGAATAACATTGGTGCTTTTAGATAAGTACCATGACTAGGACAAATAACATTGGTACTGAAGAAAAGTACCATTAGAGGACAGGAGTAAGAGTGCATCAAACAGTTGTTACAGGTGTTTCCTATGTATAAAATTGATCCAAATTAAAGATTTCTCTCATCTTTCATGCATATAATTGATAAAAATTTGAGATTTATACTAAGAATGAAACAGCAAGAAACTCTGGAATGCTATGTCTCCTATGGTTCACAGGTACATACTCCCCAAAATCATTTTAGTGGAAAAAATGGGTAATTACAACTACAATATACTGTTTATTGATACTGACATTGGTGGTGATGATGGTAAATGCACACGTGCAGCTGTCTAAAAAAAACTGAGGTACATGTAATTAATAGAAGGATGATAATAATATTCACTAGATAATGAGAAAGCACATGCATATCACTTCTGCCTACATGTACCTTTTGCCTGTGGTAATTTCATAGGTGAACACCCCCATCAAATTTCATGACTATATAAAAGTGAAGGTGCTACTCTTACTTAAACACGTGGTAGTACTCTCCAAGAAAAAACATTATTAACTCAGTGGGATTGGTAAGCAGTCACCTTGAATTTCACATGCAGTCATGTGACATGTATCTATGCAGCTGACTTTTTTTGCCTACTTTGTCCCCGCCCCTCCTTGAAATTGACAAAGATGTCCAGGGAGTAGTGTTTATGTATGTATGTATTAGCTTTTATTGCCACCTTGGAATAATAATGACTATGGTACCAATTACAAATTAAATTGTGGACAGCATGACAGACAACCAGACTGAGAAAAAAAGCAGGCTGAGATGTGGAAATGAAAGCATAGCATATTAAACTAGATATCTCACTCAGCAGGGGCGAGATACCACTTCTGTTAGGTATAAAAAATCTGTGTTGCTTGTTATGGGCTTGAAAAATGTTTAGTAGGTTGTTTTTTCCCCTGGTTTATCAATAACAATTTCATTTAATATATGTTTTGTATGTTTTCCATTAGTTCCAATTCTCGGACTAAGGAACTATGTATAGTGGCCAATACTGTGTATTGAAAAGACAAAAGGTCTGGAACAGAACAGATGTGACAATTTTATAAAGTAACGATAGCTTTAGAATATGATGTTACATAGTCGGAGGGTTGTTTGGGTTACCAGAAACAATTTTCCCCCTTTGACCTTATGCATCGACACATGACTGTAGGTGAGATGTCGGGTTTTTGCAGAACACTTGCTAAAACTCAAGATCTGCAAAGTAAAACTGCTGTCACTACCATGTCGTAGGGAAGAAACTGTCGCTTTATTTGAATGCTTTAGGCTATGTTGATTAAGATAATGATACTTGACACTAACCTTTGCTCAAACAATTCTTGATCAGTTATAAAATTGTACACTAATCAATCTTGCTAAGCCAGTTTTTTGTATATTCCTATGATCAAACCTTTGCACATAGTAATAGAATAGGCATGCAATTTTTTTCTATATTTTCATCAGAGATGCAGCTTTTTATTAGTTTTCATCAGACATATCCGGTGGCCTATGTGGTTAGAGCCTCCGCATCAAATGCAGGAGGTTATGGGTTCAGATCCCCGGCCAAGTTGTACTAAAGACTTAAAAAATAAGTACTAGCAGCTGCCTCTCTTGGCACTCGGTGTTAAGAGGTTAGTGTTAGGACTGGTCGGCTTGATGTCAGAATAATGGGTCTGGGTAGGACATGATGCCCCAGTGCTAGACATCACTGTAGACTGTCATGCTGCTGATATCATAGCGATATGGCTGACAATTTTTTAAAGCTACATTAAAACTCTAAATCACAGACATGCAGTTTTCAGCATTTTATGGCCCAGACAAACTTCTGAGGTGATATCATGCTAAGGCGCCTAAAGCGCCTTGCCTGTGGATAGGCCTTGGTAGCTAATCTGGGCTGATGGGATTTTGAAAATTAAACCTTTACCCTTTGGGTCATGTTACATGGGATCATTGGTAAGATCTAAACTTGACTATGGCCTGATTGTATACAGATCGGCCTGTAAATGACCTCGAGCTGCTTGATCCAGTATACAACTGGGACTTGGATATTGTCTGGGTGGATTTAGAAGTTTTCCTTCAAAAAACCTCTCTGGAGGCCTCACTCTGTCTTGGTCAAAGGAAATTGGTTCTTCAATATACAGTAGAACATGCCTTGAAAGACCAGTCCTTCTGCCAAAAATATTGATGATCTCTGGACTGGATGTCTCATGAAATGTCTTCGCACTATATAATCAGTAAATCTGCATCTGAACCTGGTCTTTCAAGACAGGTGGTCTCTCAACGCGGGTTTAGTGTACAAAAGTATCCTCTAATCCATCTGATCCCACATATGATAGCCTTTAAACCCAACAGAATGCATACTTGAGCTGCTCGAAAGAATAGTCAAGCTGCTTTAAAGAATATCATGTTTTTATTTTGTAGGTTTACTATGCAAAAAAGAAGCGTAGAGCTGCACCTGGTGGTGCCCAGGGAGATGAGAGCGGTCACAAGAAGGGAAAAGTCAATGTGCATGTCTATAATGATGGTTATGATGATGCTAATCATGACTACATAGTTAATCCAGGAGAGAAGTGGATGGAAAGATATGAAATTGACTCCTTAATAGGGAAAGGTTCCTTTGGACAGGTGTGAAAATATAATTTATTACACCTTTATATGAATATCGCAAAAATATGACAGGATGGGATCTTGATGAAATAATTAACAATGCACCATGGGGGGGGGGTTAATGAAAGAGGATGACATTGGGATAAAATGTATCAATTTTACAGAGGATCATAAGAGAGTTCTGCTTACTGTAGATACTTTATTTCTCCTTTTTAATGTTGAATTTTTAGGCTAGTTCAGGAAATTCTTGGCTTTAATTATCAGTGGTAGTTTTATAACTACTGTTAGGGATAATTATATATAGTACTATATGGGCTGGTAAATTTACACACTGTATGCAGATTGAGTTGATGTAAATAAATACATGCTGATTGCAAAGGTGTGCAATACGTGCTGTTCCTATTGAGGTACAATACATACTGATCCCTTTGATGTGAAAATGATAAATAATCCACCTTTTTAAAACATGCTTGTACTAATCACTCTTGATGGACAAAAAAAAAAGATTAAAATTAGATTCATACTTGTGTGAATCTTGTAAAAGTTTTATGGTATTTTTAAAAGATATGGAATATTAGAAACTATAATTTTTGCTGAAAAAAATTGAATTTTGTGCAGATGAGATCTTGTGTAGCAGTTCTATTGCACAGCATAAGAGAAGCATTGAAAAATTAACTTTTAAGACTTATTGATTTTTGGACTGTTAAAATATTAATAAATTTCAGACAAATTTGCATTTTTCCGTAGATTAGGATCCAGGAAGTATAGAGTAACTTGTAAAGGTAACGTTGGTGTGCATTTTCTTCCCCACGTCTTATTTGAAAAATTAATCCTGAAGTACCATCTATACTCCTGTATAAAACCAGACCAGCTGCAAACTGCACAGACCCAGATCTGTTGTCACATAATGCGCCTTCAGAACTGGGTCTGTGCAATTTGTTAGGAGTAATAATAGAACAAACAACATACACTCTAATCTGCAGGTGCATTATGCTACGGCAGATTATTATCTTGACTCTATTTATAAGCGAGTATATACGATAAGCATCATTGCGTAGAAAAGTTTGGGGAAATTTACCCAGTTACTAATTGCTCATAAAATGATTCAGTTTTAAAAATTGATAAAACATGCACACATTAAAGATAATAGACTTACTATCAAATTCACAAAGACAAAGGTATGTTCCTGAGTAACTTTTCATTATGATATAATTGTTGAGATCACATTTGTTTCCACAGCAGAAAGGCCTTTAATTAAAGAAGATTTCAAAAGGTCTTGTATACTTTTTGTTGGTTTTGTAATTTCACAGGATTTCTGTTGCAATTACTAAAATTAAGAATTATTTGTTTTCATTATTTAATCAGAGAAATTTGTTGCAATCATATTATGTCCATTCACTCCAAGAGTTTATGGTGCTACGATAAATATAGTAAAAATGGACATAATAATGATCATAACATTTCGAGTTGTGCAGTAAATTTTGATTTGACAAAAAAGCAGACCGACTTAAACAGGTTGTCTGTGAAATAGTGCTTGTTCAGTTGTCAAAACAAATTTAAGAAAAGCTTTTTCAAATCTGGATTTGGTCTTCAACTTGTTGACCTATGGATCCGAACATAAATATCATGGTGTGATGTATTTAAGATCACTCTCGCTTTTGATGAAGAAAAAGAGACAGTATGTCCAGTTTAAAAAGTTTAAAGTTGAAATCAAGAAAGTAATCATTTTTTTACAGATGAATATTGTATTCCTGATTTAAATTAGGTGCATATTGCTACTGATTTCACTGCACACAAAAAAAAAGAAATGCAGCTGTCTCTTTTGTTGGTAGGGTTTTTAAGAACAGCATTCTTGGCTTCAGTTTTCTTAATATTTTTGTTATTATTATTTAGGCTTTGAATGATTTTGATAAGTTCAGAGCAAACAGATTCAGGGTAGTATTAAAACAGTCTGGTCTATGATTATATAATAGTGGCATCAAGTAGTTCTTTGTACAGCAGCTGTCTGTGTACACAGTCATCTCTTTGTCCTAAGATGTAATTTCTTGTCAGTGGGAAATTTATGAGATTCCTTTATAAAGGAAATTCTTTTTATTGGCTCAACAAGTTGTAGAAGAAAGCAACAATTTTGTTTTTTTTTTTTTTTAAATCATGACCCTGGATAATATGCATGTGCAATTGTATGGATTCAAATATAAATCCTTTTTACAAAGAGAGCATTTACATTTTGATTTTCGAGTACTTAGATACAGACTTTTAAGTCATTTACAGGGTCTATTTTAGAAATGAAATTGAATCTGGAAACAAAATGTGTGTGTGTGGTGGGAATATTCTAAATATAGGAGGTATTTATTGAACAAATAAAGGTAGGGTTTGCAACTAATACATTATTTTCACTGAATCCCCTAGAGATGCAAAATTGATTGTCAAAATTCCCCTGAGTAAATAATGAACTTTGGCATAAAACTGGGTGTCAGATACAAAATTTGGGGGTCCTTGAAGCATAAATGAGGGTAAAGGGAAACACAAATTTTCAACCAGTTTTGTTTCAGTTTAAGTTTTTGAAATTTTTTTTTCTAGAATGTATCCTACATTTTGTTCATTTCCGGATATCTGGCATGTTTAAAGGTAGAAGACTTCTTTCTGTTACATATTTATTCTGTATGAATGTTGGAGGGGGATATTGTGTTCCAGTTGTCAATTTGCTAGATCAAATATTTCTTCCTGTTTTATTGGGACTGGTATTCTTGTTCAGTGCAAACATTTTCTAGTTTACATGTACATGTAATTTATTGGTTTAATTACAGATCTCTTCAACATGGTTTTATGTTTTATTGTGATGAGGTCTTCATTTGTATCACTATAGTGCATAAGTTTGGACTACATTACTAATACATTTTTAAGCTGACCTATCAGGCAGTGGAAAGTTGTCTTATAATAGGGGTGGCCGGTCTTCAGAGGGGTCAGACCTTATATCTAGATGAAACCTCTCTTTGAGTGTCTTTGCATCATCTGGAGTGATGTGTCATTCAGGGAGACCTCATAAGAAGAAAACAACTATTACATCTGCGTTGTTGTGTGTGTAATAATTTATCTGTCTTGTACAGGTTGTAAAGGCCTATGATCATGGGGACCAGGAACAGGTTGCAATCAAGATCATCAAGAACAAAAAACCTTTCCTGAACCAGGCACAGATAGAGGTCAAACTCCTGGAGCTTATGAATAAACATGATGCTGAAAACAAATATTATATAGGTAACGTGTTTTGTAAAATTTTATGATATGCAGACATGACAAGAGCTTGTTGTATGTACTCATCACTCGTATCTATCTGCTAACTGCATAGACCTCAGTACTGCTGTCATATATAGTGGTGGCAGATCTTGGTCTATGAAGTTTGTTAGGACTGATAGTAGAAGAAATAAGATGTCGATCCTGATCTGCCAGTGCCTTGTGCAATGGCAGATCAAGGTCTGTGTTTGCAGTTCAACCTGATGTGTTCATACATACTGCAAGTTGTACCAAAGTTTCAGTACACTGACGTATGCAGCCATTTGCATACTGATGATTATTAGAGAGAAATCCAGTTACTCAAGTAAACTACATGCCATATGATTAATTCTTGAACACTTTTTTCACTTGTTCATTCAGTCTTTGCATTTAGTCATTAAATTTGTTCATTCATTTATGATGATGAAAGTTTTTTTAAAAAAATTGCGTATCAGGTCAGGTTTGGTATTGTCATGATTGTAATGTAAACTTATGGTAAGAAGTTGCATCTAAACTTGTCAGGTAGATAGAGGTAGGCAACACGTACTTCACAGGAGCTGGGTTTCCTTCAGGTGTGTGAACTTCTCTACCTTTACCAAGCAAGGTGTGAAAACCATTGCATTTTCATTGATTTAGTTGATCTCCTTGTTATAAGCTAACTAGCTTTCTTCTACAGCCAGTATAAGTTCATATTTAAAATGTCAGGTGCTCAAGCTTCACCTGTCAATAACTGCAGCCCCCCCGAAAGCAAGTCTGAAAGGTCATGGATATGACAAGGATCAGTACAGTATGGGCATATGAAAAAGTTCCAGCTATATCTGTAGAAAGTCCCGTACAGCCTTACAGACAGAACACATTATTTTGACAAGTTAGGATGTGTACCAAAATAATTTGTTTTGATATTCGTGAAATGTACCTTTTCTTTATTGGTCCATATATTCCTTGGTGGGTGGGTGTATGTGTATATATATATATATATATATATATATATATATATATATATATATATATATTTATGAGAGAAAAAGTACCTTTAACAAGTTGTGCTGTCAGTTTATTTATAAATTTGCTGTAATTAATAAATTATTCTGTTTTTTTATTTTCAGTGAAATTGAAGAGACATTTCATGTTCAGGAACCACTTGTGTTTAGTGTTTGAAATATTATCATATAACTTGTATGATTTGTTACGGAACACAAACTTTCGAGGAGTTTCGTTGAATTTGACTAGAAAATTTGCTCAGCAGCTGTGTACAGCGCTACTATTTTTAGCCACACCAGAACTAAATATAATTCACTGTGACTTAAAGCCAGAAAATATATTATTGTGTAATCCTAAACGAAGTGCAATCAAGATAGTGGATTTTGGAAGTTCATGCCAGCTAGGGCAAAGGGTGAGTACTCTTTTACCATCTTTATGCTTTTCTTTATTAAGTCAGGCATTATAAATAATGGCTGTTCATTACTTCATGCATAATGATATGAAGATGATAATTTGTTTCAATTAAAGTAAGAAAGATGACTAATTTGGTCAAAAATCTAGATTTTCAAATCTTTTCTTCAGCTTGATTGTTCACATTCTATTGAATTTGTGAAATTCCAGGCTTGATAGGACCAGTAGTTCTGTTGTAATAAATAGCAAAATGTAAAGTTGAGAGTTCAAATCATTTCACTGGGAGTGGTTTCCATTATGTGGTAAGCTCAGGGTGGCCATATGGTGTGAGGTGCTTCCCTTACAGGTCACTATAATCTCAGTTCAGCCCATGTGGCTTCAGATCTCTGCTTGATCAGTGTGGGTTGGTGGTATTTTCTGAGCTCTTCCTCCACCATATATACTGGCCATTATGTTTGGCCTATAATGTGCTGAAAAAATGACGTTAAACCCCACATCTCATAATGTGCTGGCAGGTCAGAGTCTTGTTTGGAGTTGGACCATGCATGAACACAAGTATGTACGGTGTTATTTTGGAGTCAGTGTTTATTATGCTTATTCAGTTGACTAAGTACACATTTTTTACAATTGCTTTTGCTCGTTGAATCTGAATTTGTGCTTTTTTAAAGAAAAAAAACAATCTGAATAAAATGCAAGTATACATGTTCAGCTATGAAGACCAACTATCAAGGGGTATGGGTACAAGTCTTTAGATCTTTTGATCATAAATCATATTCTACATTGGATTTGTAGCTTCTCATGGGTCGGTGGTTCTTTCCGGGGTTTTCCTGGGTTCTTCCTCCACCATTTATACTGACCGCCTTGTATAGCCTATCTTGTGCTGAAAAATGGCGTTAAACCCTACAACAACAACATTGGATTTGTTAAATAGTTTTTCAAGGGAATTAAGAGACACGATAAAGCATTTTCAAATAAAGTAGCCTTTTTTTAATGTACAATAATAATTATTTTCAGATAAATAAATTGTGTATGGGTGCCCTATAAATTTGAGGATTCCTTATTTTAAGGAATTGCATTGTCAAGATGAGGCGTAGAAATGAGTAATATTTGATTATGTAAGGAAATGAGCAGAACACTATAGTGCAGTTTTTTGCTTTATTTTTGTCTTCCTTTTTTTCTGTTTTGAGGAAACATTGTATTATATATCGTCAGTATATTTATATTTAAACATCAAAGATGAGTGAGACTTGTTTTAGTTTCTTATAAGAAATAAAAGATTTGGATTGATGCAGAGTCGGATTGCATGCATTAAACATGAGTTTTTAGACTGGTTCTTTATGAAGAGAATTTGGAGAATAAATGAAAGATAAATTGTTTTGGTTTTCAGATATACCAATACATTCAGAGTCGGTTTTACCGTTCTCCAGAGGTGCTGCTTGGCATTCCATACGATCTGGCTATAGACATGTGGAGTCTAGGCTGTATCCTTGTAGAAATGCACACCGGAGAACCACTTTTTGCAGGCTCAAATGAGGTAGGTGTTTGGAAACAACCACTTTTTGCAGGCTCAAATGAGGTAGGTGTTTGGAAACAACCACTTTTTGCAGGTTCAGATGAGGTAGTTGTTAGAAATATGTACTTTTTGAGGCTCAACCGAGGTAGATATTCAGGGTTCCCACAGATCAGGGAAAATTCATGGATTTTCATCACAATATTAAGATTCACTGGCGTATGAGGGAATGTGTTGTGTAATTTCAAATTTGCTGTGGTGCATAGCCATTATGTTTTGAATGGCTCTTGTGTTGAAAATGGTGTTAAACAACAAAAAGCAAAACACTGATAAGTAGTAAAAAAATCACTTTTTTAGGATTAAGATGCAGTTTCTCAAAACAGACTATGGATTTATGACAGCTTGTTCAAGGGATTATTCTTATTCTTATTATTATTATTATTATTATTATTATTATCATTTAGAAGATTGGTAAAAATGTAATCAGCCATTGAGGATCTTAAATTAATTTCATCATCACTTTGTAATGTTCAGAATCATTAGTAGAATAATTTATACAAATGTATGCACATTGTATTTCTCCCACACACCCAGGATTTTTCAAATAAAAATGGTTAAATACCAGCTGGTGTGGGGTTTGCTGTAGAGGAAGTGGAAACCAGTTTGAATAACAGAATTGTCCAGGGGCAGTTCGTAAAATTCATTATTAACAGGGGATTTATAGGGGTATTGTAGGACACTGTATTCGTAACATAAATATTTGCTAAACTTTGTTAAAGTGGAGTTGTCTAGTCATGCATTGGCTTGTCATTGCAGAAATACAGTCAATTCCTTTGTCTTGGCTGGCCAACAATTTTTGTTCTTATTTTGAGTCCTTTTGTTTCCTTGTGATCTTTTTTATGTGGGATAGTTTGGATCTTGTACATTTAAGTGGATATAGGACTAAATAAAGGAATTGCCACATATAAATATAAGGAAAATTGGACCTTACCTGGATACCATGTGTGCTTAAATGGAACGGCCCAAAAATCTTTCCTTGCCTCAGTCATGTGCATAAATTATTCTTACATATGCAAGATATTTAGTTTTTGGGACAGTATAAACTTTAAAAAAATTGCTTGTTCTATAAACTGTTTGTTAATGAAATGGTTCTCCATTATTTTACCAGTGAATTCAAAGACCACAAACATTTTTGCTTTCAGTTTGATCAGATGATGAAAATTGTAGAAGTCCTAGGTATACCTCCAAAACAACTATTAGACCAGGCTCCTAAGGCAAGGAAATACTTTGACCAAATACCAGATGGAGCCTATGTATGTAAAAAACCAAAGGATGGGAAAAAGGTAAGTAGTGATTACTACACTCCCAAGACTAAGGGAAATTTGGCTCATTATTACTATTGACAACTCGAGTAACATGCACTTCTGCAAACTCAGTTTGATACTTCACAAATATAGAATCCCTGGAGTTGATTTTGTTTGTTACTAAACCATTTAACCAGAAACTGTTTATGTCATAAAAGGTTGCTAAATACACAACATTGTGCTGCATGCTTACAGGACACATCTAAAGGTATCACGGTACCAATTGTTTTTCGATAGACCTCAATGCTAATGTTTTGTGAAATAAATATACTTTCTATCCTACCTCAGCATGCATGTCACCCACTGTCACAGAGAACAATGTTAGATTATCAATTTGACAAGGACAGAACCAGGTACTCCATTGCATTTAAGAGAGATAACTCTGCTGGAACTAGACAGGGGTAAGAGTTATCTAGTTACACCAGACACATTTTCAGTCATGTGTACCACATTTTAAAAAAATCATAAAAAATACAAAATGTGATATAGTTATGAATTAACATAATTTCACATGTTGCCAAGAGGCTCAACTATTTTTTAAGCTTAACAGAAAGTACAACTCTTACATAATGCACCAATCACAGCTAGTTTTGTGGTTTATTTCTGAATGCAATGTTCCCTACACCTTAAGCTCCGCCCACCTGGGGTCGTACAATGGGTACCGTTATACCTAAAGGGTGAACCTTAAACAGAGTGTATATTTTACCAGTGTCCTTTGAACCTTGACTAGAGTGCATACCTGGCACCTGTCCATTGAACCTCAACCACAGTGCATACCTTACACATGTACATTCAACCTCAACCAGAGTGCATACCTTGCACATGTCCATTGAACCCCAACCAGAATGCATGTATCCATTTGAACCTCAACCAGAGTGCATACCTTGCACGTGTCCATTGAACCTCATTCAGAATACATGCCTTACATGTGTCCTTTGACAACAGAACACATTTTTGGCAATTGTATATCATTTCTTTCTGTGAGAGAAAGTTTTTTGATGTGACCTAAATCAAAAATTGTTTTGATGATGTATCACCAGAGATCTTGTAAAGAATGCAGTCAGCATAACAGATTTGATTCTTTATTTTAAGGATTGTATTTTTTTTTTTTTCTTTCATCTTGTAGCACTAAATGTTCTGTTAATTTGAAAAGGTTTGTCTTATTATATTAAAGTTATTTTGCAATTTTGACCATTACATTTTTAGATTTCAACTTTTAATCTAAAACACAGCCCTTAACATGTAGAATCATATCTGTTACACCGACTGCATTCTTTTGAAAGCTTTTCTGCTTTTACTCAGTATTATAATGCCAGATTATGCTGATATTCTGTTTAACCCAATACATACATGCATGTTGTTTAATCAGTGGTAAATTGGGACAGCGGTGGGGGGAGATAAATTGAATGTTTTCATGAATGATTTGCTGCTGTTAATTTCTTTCAAGATTTACTGACCTTTAACAATTTTAGTGTCCCAGATTTTACTATAGGTTTCCTAATTACACTTAAATTCAGTGGGATGCTTGAAACGGGTGTGTAAGAAGGCCACTTTTCACAGGAGGATTATAAATCCTAACCACTTCTAACCAAAATACTTTTTTTTAAAGGATTTCATAGATTGAAAGCAACATTTTGTATGAAGCTTTATACATTAAGACAATGTGGTTGAATTTACCAAAACTTGACTGGTCAGAACTTGAAGCATATATTGAGCTCCTCACATCTTCTGAATCATCAAAGTGCTAATTTTCACTTTTTTACCACTTTTGGGCAGAAGAAGACTACATTGTAAATAAATTATATTTCTCTACATCACTGACCAAGTATCTTGGGAAAACATAATTAAATGACCCAGTAGGTATCAAAAGTAAATATTAACCAGTTATTAAAAATGGGTGTAATAAAGTGTTTCCCTGATATGCAACTTGGCAACAATTATTCTGTTTTTAGGGAATGTTGTGTGATTATATGTACAAGTACCTCTAATCTGATATGCCATCATGCTAAAAAAAAATACTAGTAGAGCAAGACAGCAGAGGATATGTAGTAAGAAATTATACCTGAGTAAAGATAATGTTGGAGAGACATATTTAAGAATATAATATATTCATGAATAAAATGGTAGGGTGCAGATGTGGTATCCTGCTTCCCATAAAAAACAATGGTTGCGCCTCAGTCCACTGTGTATTATCAGTAGGCAAATTATGACCATAATATTAGGCATGACCTAAACAGCACAGTAAAGGAATCGATGCCAAAACCAGCTTCATTTCATATTTTGGAAATGTGTGTTTGCCGGATCAACTAATTTTCATTGAACCACTTGCCCAGCAGGGCATGTAACTTGGAACTTTTACACTTCCTGCAAATATTTTACTTGTCCTGTATTTGTGTGTAATTTTGAAGGCTGTTAACCTAGTTACAATTCTGATATTGCTCTTAAATTGCTTGCTGGAAAAGGAAAAATGAACTAGAACTTTCTTGATAGTAGTATTTTGTATTCAGAATATCATGTATGTTAGTGTACATTGAAAATAGCTTGACGTTTTTGATAGTTGAAAATATTACAACAATCAGAATGTTGCCAATACTGAAAAGAGGGGAAACAACTAGAGTTTGAAGAGGAATTTATGACCTAATAATACATGATTATCTTTGATTGTGTATTCAGAGTGACTTGAGGCAGATTAAAGGTTAAATAAGACATGTATCTGCTGTAATTAATAACACATTCAACATAACATTGCAATGTGTTACCTTGCAGTACAAGCATCCAGGGACACGGAAGCTTCATGATGTAATTGGGGCAGAGACGGAGGACCTGGTGGAAGGCGAGCCGGTGAACCTGGCCACACTGTTGCAGACTATCTCAAATTCAAGGACTTAATTCTTAGAATGTTAGATTTTGACCCAAAGACCAGGATAACACCATATTATGCTTTGCAGCATAATTTTTTCAAAAAGACGACAGATGAAAGCACAAACACATCAAACAGTACATCTACGAGTCCAGCAATGGAGCAACACAACGTGGCGAGTCCATCAGGTGAGTAGGGTAAGAGATTTTTGTCTCTCGCCAATGAATGAAGAGATGGGTATCATTTTTGTGACAGTAGTTGTCATTATTGAGCAGATCAGTTCAGTTGGTATAATTTCATTCTATTGTTTCCACTTAATTACAAATATATTTCATTATCTGGAATGGTTATAGACCCAGAGAGCTTATGGTATTGTCTGTTTTCTGTCATCCACTGTCAGTCTGTCCATTCACACAAATTTGTTATTGCTACTTAAGCACTACTAGCAGCATTGCCATGAAACTTTTTCACATTTCATTCATCACATGGTATAGTTTGTTACCACAGTAGCCATGTTGAAAATCTCTTCATCACTTCTCCTGAAAGGAAAGTAGTATTGATACAGGGTTTTCGCATTGCCATGAAACTTTTTCACATTTCATTCATCACATGGTATAGTTTGTTACCACAGTAGCCATGTTGAAAATCTCTTCATCACTTCTCCTGAAAGGAAAGGAGTATTGATACAGGGTTTTCACTTCTTATGATGTCTGATTGGTCTTGAATGAAAATGGTGCCGATCTGATGTCCATTAAGGTCACTACAGCAGTTGCAATTTCCATTAAATTGTTTGCCATATCATCATGGGGTTTTCACTAAAACTTTAGTTTCGTTTAGTGCTTTACATCGTGGCAACACAAGTAGGTCATTTATTGTCATTGTAATTGGACCAAAGTGCCATGTTCAAGGACACCGCACTGTAACTAACCAAGGCTAATCAATAGGTAGGATTCTAATACACAATTTTGGTTGCTAGTTCGGCACTATAAAGATTTCTTGTGATGTCTGGTTGGTCCTAAATGAATATGGTGCTGATCTGATATCTAATATGGCTGCCACAGCAATCATCTCATTATTTTTGCTAAATTTATCGTCATATCAAGATGGGGTTTTTCTAAACGGTTTCTTATGACATCTTGGTGGACCAGAATGAAAATTATGCTGCTCACACATCCAATGTGACTGTCACAGTGGCCATCTTGTTATCACTAATTGTCCTGACTGACTGGTCATACCAGTATGGGGTTTCACTAAAAGACTTGTGATGTGGAGTTGATCATAAATAAAATGTGTACTAATACAACTTTCAATATGGCTGCAACAAGGGCCATTTTTGAAAATGTTTTTATCTCTTCTTCTCCTAGATGGCTGGTCATATTGACAATTTGATTTCACCAAGACTTCTCATAATGCCTGGTTTGTCCTAAATAGAAATGGTGCAGATGTCATGTGTAATTTGGTCAACATGGCAGCCATCTTGAAAATCTTGTTTTTGTTGCTCCAAAGAAAGTCATTTCAACATGGGACTTCCACTGGAAGAGGGTCCCCATGTGGCCAAGTAGCCTAAGGTGCTTGCCTTTACACTGACATCTCACCTCTGTCCACTTGCGTATGTGAGAAAGCTTGCCAGTAGTTTCCTGTGGATTTTCACAGGTTCTTCGTCCACCACTGGCCGCCATGTATAGCCTATCATGTACTGAAAAAATGTCGCTAAACCCGCATAACCAGACCAATCCACCAGAAGACTTATTATGATGTTGTGTTGGTCGTAAATGAAAATGGCTACAATGTGACATCGAATATGTCTACCACAGCAGATAATTTTCTTATGACTGAAGAATATCGGTCTTTCACTGTTATTAACTGCTTTTCAAAACATGCTTGTCCAGTTCACACATAATTTTACAGGAAGCATTCTGACATCAGGGCTTTTCATATTTTGTTATATTGATAATGATCATCTCCAATATGGCCACCATTACTAAAATTAGAAGAAAAAAACATTTTTTAAACCTGCTGAAAAGAATCTGAAAGCATCCTTGCATGATGGACTTGAGAATTGAACAAATGATGATCCACAATCAAATTTGGCAGTTGTTATTCATATTAAAAAAAAAACTTAAATTTATTTAAAAATAAAAAATGTAACACTAAACAAAATTTGACCTATTTACAGAAAGCATCATATAAATGGATCAGGTTATCTACCATCAGATGTGACTGCTGTTACTAAAATTAGGAGTCGTGAAATGACTTGTGGCAAAACACTGAAAAGATTGACATCAAAGCATCCTTGCATGAGCACATTTTAGGTTTGTACAAATGATACCAAATCAACTTCAGGTATGGCTGCAATTACTTAAAATAGGAAAACCTTTAGGTCAGAAGGCAACCTGGCCTGTAGGACTTTCAGATCTCTATCAATGCTGCCAATCCACCAACACGCATTGCATAGGAAAACCTTCAAAATAAATCTCAAAAACACCTTTGACAGAAAGCAGCTTAGCTTAAAGGCCATTCAGATTGACAACTTATGCTGATATGAAAATAAAAGAGATGAAGAAATCTTGGAACATTTGTTTTCTTGATGCATTGATCAACAGCATTAGAAGAAATTTTCATGGAAACCATACTTCTGACTTGGATTTCTTTGCAAACTTTGCATTTAGCTATTTGGCAGATGTCAATATTTGAAGTGAAGTTAGGTCTTTTTGGGTGACAAGTTGAAGTTTTTGAATTTAAAAAATTGGTTGTGTGTAAAAATTTATGTGATTTGCTGTGACAGATTGTGAATTTCTCGTATTTTCATTCAGAATAAATGTTGATCAAATTTTAATGTTGCTGTCCTTTGTTCAAAATGTCAGTTGATCTACATTTGATGTAAACATCCTGTTTGCATGCAGGACTTGCCTGAACAAGATTTGGTGTGGTTTATGCAGAAACTGGAAGGGTTCCTATTTAATTGTCTCTTGGAGGTGTGTAGCAAATTGATCCATGGATTGCTATAAATGTAGTTTCTGGAGGATGTAAGATCATAAGCACGAGTCATCAAACTGAAAATAGGCAAGTACATAAAGACATCAGCACTGATGCATAAAAATCCAGTATTCAGGCCGACAAAAAAAAGCACATAAAGGGCTTTGTGTGTTTTCACTCTTCCACCTCCACTTTGGGAAAACTGCCTCTCAAAAGGACATTTCTCGCAACACCTCTGAATAACATGTACCTGATGGCTGCAGGAACATTGTGGAGCACTACAGTGTAATCAGTGGTTTTGTTTTCTTGGTCATGGATTCATACTGAAGATTTGGGAAGGTTTTCTTTTTCACTTGATAGTTGAACAGAAGATGTGTAAGTACATCAATGGGGAACATATTCATGAGTTTTGGGAAAAGCACATTTTTATTAATTAAAGTGTATGTAGAAAAATATAAAGTAGGTAGTTTAACAGTATATTTCATTATATTTGTATTTTATTAAGCAAAGATACCTGCAGATTTGCCATACTTTAAATAAAATGGAATGTTTTTGGTTGTAAAATTAGTAAAGTGAAAATAGGAGAGGACTTGGATTTTCAAGAAGGAAAAGAAAAACAGAATGGGTGCAGTAATGAGACCTTAAGTATACAGTAACTTATCTCAGCCATTGCATAGAACAAGATAGCTAACATGACAAGTTTTGTTCCATACATGT
This sequence comes from Megalonaias nervosa, assembly GCA_016617855.1. Classification (NCBI taxonomy): domain Eukaryota; kingdom Metazoa; phylum Mollusca; class Bivalvia; order Unionida; family Unionidae; genus Megalonaias; species Megalonaias nervosa. The sequence goes on from JAECUM010001546.1 coordinate 97,430, forward strand.
GAGATGAAATTGTGATTGGTCTCTATAAACACTAACTTTTAACTAGATCTTATTATTGGTTTTCTTTTTTTTTTTTTTCTTTTTTTCTCCCCCAGTAGGATCTTCAAGTAGTGGACGAGCCCGGTCAGATCCAACCCACCAGCATCACTCCAACCTACATGTACACTCGCATTCAGCCCATCAAGGCCATGGAATTGCATACACAGCAATGGAGTGTGAGAGTCCACAATCTACTCATGGTCAGCTTCGAGGCCTTGGCCAGTCGTTGGGATCAAGTGCCCATAGTCATCAGCAAGGTTATGTTGCGCCATTGCAGAGGTGGCCTGATGGTGGCGAGACACACCAGTCACATCATAGTCGTCATAGCAACGATAGTGGACTTGGATCATCCCACTCACATTCCCAGTCACATCGACCTCATATTTCACACCACAGACACCAGTCACCACCCTCAACACAAGGACAGGCACAGACTATGGTTCATGGAAGCTCACAGAATATATTGTTTGGGCATAGTTTTCAAGCAACTGGGCTTGGGGGTGCAATGACAATGCCCAATATGGGCTTACCAGTAGACATGACCAATGTTCCTCCAACTATCGCAGGGCCAGCACTTATACAAGGCAGTATAGATTCTGGACAAGTAGGTGCTGCAATGAATGTGCCACTCCCAGGGTACTCATCTCAATATGGACAATATTCACAACAGGCTTGGCAAGGCCCTGCATTCCCATTTGCCCTTGCTACTACAACAACAGCAACACTTGTGGGGCACGATATTCGGCCCCAGCACAGTAGGACTGCTGCACCTTCAGCAGATAGGGGTGAAGAATCTCCAATGGTGGGGGTCTGTGTTCAACAGAGTCCAGTTGCAAGTCATTAACGTCGGTGTAAAGATTAGGCGCATTATTTATGTATGCCTATGGCAGGTGAGTTAATGGTAACATAATTCCACTACAGAAATTGTCTGTTCAGTAGCACCAGTGTCCATGGAAGCTATTGGCCAAAGTTTAGATGCACCTAACTCCTTCGAGCTTTTGTTAAAGTTCTGCCATAGTGGAAAAAAATATTGCTCACTGCACATGTTCGATGTAGCTCTGTCAAAGTTTCATCATATTATCTATGATGGCTTGTTGTTTGCAGCTGTATGTCAGTTGTGTTGTAGTTGGGTCATGATAGATATGTTCAGTACAGGGACAACACAATTTAGCTCAGGACAGCAATGAAATGTTCTGTTGGACTTGCACATGAGACAAGCAACAGGATATTCTATATGCATGTGATTTGAGAGCACTTGTCTCATCAGTGTAGTGGATGAATGGACAGGAATCTTTAAAAATTTTCAGATGAATGTGTTGCCATCATGCTAACAGCCAGTTAATCATCAGATAATGTCGTGAAGTCCTGAGCAGATGAATGGCTTTTGAGTGCAACAGATAGATTGTACTTGCGTTCCAATTGGAGATTCATAATGCGGTCAAGTATTGACGAGGTGGAACAGCATTGGATTGTAAATATATACGAGATATAGGAGTAGGTGCATGATGGATTGCTGTAGGGACACATTGGAAACAAGTAGAGGGGCTAGCAGGCCGCGAGAAAGGGGATGTAACTCCAGCAACCTGGAATGAAAGACGGAACATAGGAAAAATGAATATGACTTAAAACTTAATAAATGTTTTAGATAAAATTACGATCTGAGATAAGGTTCATACTTGGTAAAATTCGACTTTCTAAGACAATATTTCTCCCCAAAAATCAGAGATATGTAAATTCACATTCGTATAATTAACTAGGAATATTGAACTCGTTAATTTTCATGCTTTTGATAAATGATAAACAACCATGGAAAAGTTTTGTAACCTGGATGGAACTGTTAATGCAAGGAAAATAAACTTATCTACTGAAGGAATAGAATGAATTATTTTGGAAATGTACATGGAATTTCTTGTCATGATATTAGAAAGTGTAATAGATATTAATTAACAGTATATTCAACATTTAAGCAAGTATTGTACATATAAAAGGGACGTAAATTAATTATAAAAAAATGCCCAATTATATATTTCAACAAAAACATCCAAAAAGGGTTGGAAATAAAATTCCCCCAAATTGTACTTCTTAAATAGTATATATTTAATGTTTCTTACATGTAGGAAAGCAGATAAAATCATGCTCTTCACAGAAATGGTACATTTTTAAAGACTAAATAAAACATAACAGTTCAAGGGAGACAATTTGCATTCTGTAAGGGTGAAGAAGTCAAGGGAACACACTGGTTTTAATATGTAGCTAGAATAATTGCAAAAATTTTACCTTGAAAAACCTGAGTAGCAGTAAGGAAGTTGGTTAATTATGCTCCCCATTTACAAAGTAACAAAGCTAGTAAGTTTCTGCAGTTAAATGTATTGAAAGTCAGCCTAAGTTTTGTTGATCTTCAATTTGAGGAAAAAATACCTATTGACACAAGGATAAATTTGCATTTTGGCTGTTTTAAAATATTTAACAGTATCCACTATAAAAATCCTAATAGAATGTATGCATGAAAATACGGACTTGACAAATCTTTAATTCTAACTTTACAGTTGCCTAATGTATTGTTATTGCATTAAGCAGGATCAGATGTCATGCATTAATGTTGAGTTTTTTTGGGCCTGTACAATGGGCACAAACTACATTATTTTGTAATGTCTGTCAGATACATACAAAAATACAAGTTGGGTAATATTTCATTTAAATATTTATTATTTGTACAAACTTTTAATGAAAGACAGCAAAGGTTCTTGACTAGATTCAATGAAGTTTATTATATTTTTCATGATGCTTTACTCATTATTTGCAGTGAAATGTACATACACTGAGGAGTTTCAGCTGCTGATGTTTTTGCTGATACTGCTTCATTTGAAGCAGTAAGATGTAACTAAATCTAAAAAGCAAAATGGCTTCAAGGTGTATTAGATTTACTTATCTATTCTTACAAGAGATATTGCCTGGACAGATTTCTTGGAAATATGATTGATAGCCATGCAACTTTTAAAAGTCAGTGGGGGAGTAGATCGTGCAAAGTACCAGCATCTCTCACAATTTGCTTTACCAGATGATTGTTAAAAGAAAACCTTTAATATAAAAAAGAAACTTGCATCAAATGTGTTGATGTCCTTCATGTCAGTGGTCTTGATTGATTATGTTGACATGTTTAGATGCATATACTGGTGTAATTGAGACCTGATGTTTTTATGCAGAAACTTTCTAGAGGTCCAATTGAATTGTCCTAAAAAGGGTATAACAAATTGATCCATTAATCGGCTGTAAAGGAAAATTCTAAAGAGCAAGTAAAGTTGAAACAAAAATGATTACTTATGGAAAATGAAGGACAACAATGATCATCTGCCCAGGATGGAATGTGAAGAGACTGAATGTAGCCATGCAGGTACCACGGCATCTAAGCACATGGCAGCATCTCTGTATATTACAAGATATCTAAAAATTTGGAAATGTATTTTCTTGTATGTTGACCTTAAATTTGCAACTACATGTATAAATTCTCCTGTCTTGGGGGAAAATAAAATGGTAAATCATACATCTTGTTGATTCAGATTAAAACGTACACATTGGATGTTATGCAACAATTAACCGCAGTTTGTCACCAGGCATAATGTAAAAGAAAAATGTGATATATTCATATAGTAACTTGAACAGGAGGTAAGTTTCATTGAACAATTCTTTGCTTCAATTCTGGATTTATTTTTAAGGCACAGCTGTGCACTGTACATAATGAGAATAAGATACTTCACAGTGGGCACAAGAAACCTTTTGACTTTAAAACAGTCAAAATTTAGATTTGCTGTTGAGCTTGTTTATCTATTGATAAATGAAAAATTTTTCAGAACTTCAATAAAAATTTGCTATGGCTTGGCGATCTGCTGAAAAAAGAAACCGGTTTTGCTAGCAGGAAGGATTATGGGAGAGAAGCAGTTTTTACTACAGTGATGTTGGATATTGGCTGCTGGTTGCATTTGGTATGAAATTTTTGTTAGAAATGTAAATGTGGTCAAGAGATGAAAATGTGTATATGTTTGTATGTAACTACAATGCTACTGAATGTATTTGTAAATTGCATTTGTACATTACTGTTGAATATTTTGTGAAATTATTTATTGAAATTGTTGATAAATATTATACAGCCAGTTTTCCTGGGCAAATGTGTCATAAGCCTTCAGTGTAGAAAAGTCTGTAGTCATTGTTAGAGACAAGATAGACAAATTTTATACGTGTTATGGCTTTGTTGACAAGGGGGACAACTTTCGCTGGGAATAATAGCACAGAGTAACTTTGTCATCGTGTTTCATTGCAGCTGAACAATTCAGCTGGAAATTTGAAGCTGCTTTGAGACAAAATGGAGATGAATTCATTTTCAGAACAATAAAATATATATTCTAGAATGGACATTGTATTAGTTCGACCCCTTCAAAAACTGTTGAAATGTTTCACAAAGGATTTTTAGCTTTACTGGTCAAAGACCAGAAGAGCTCATGGGTTGGTCTGTTGTCTTTTCATCTATTAACATAAGTTTGTTAAAGCTATTCTGAAACTACTTGGAGGGTTGAACTTTATATACCATGGTTTTTAATGTAAAAGGTGGCACTTCCACATCCAGTATGGTCACCACAGTGGCTATCTTGAAAATGTTGTAACAGATGCTAAATAAAAGTGGTGCTAATCTGACATCCAGTATGGCTGCCAATGCAGTCATCTGGAAAATCTTGTTATTACTACTACATGGCTGGTCATATCCACATGGCATTTTCACTACAAGACTTGTTGTGACATCTTCTTGGTCCTAAATGAAATGATACATATCTGAGATCCAATATGGCCACCATAGTACCCCTCTTGGTTGCCACTCCTCATTGAATGATCATATCAAGATGACATTTTCCCTAAAAGACCTCTTATAGTGACAAGCTGGTCTTAAATGAAAATGGTACCTATCTAACATCCAGTATATCTGCAACAATGGCCATCTGGAAAATCTTGTTATTGACTGTTGTCCAGAATGGATGGTCATATCATCATAGGGTTTTCATTGAAGACTTGTTATGATGTCTAGTTTGTCATAAATCAAACTTGTGCTGATCTCGTGTCCAATATGGATGGCACAGCAGCCATCTTGAAAATCCTGTTAAGGCTACTCTAGCTGAATGGAAAATCATTTCTTGAAAGTATTATCTCTTCTCCCAGATGGAGTTTTCACCAATAGTCTTCTTATGATACCTAGTTCCTAAATGAAAATGGTGGCAGTTGTACATCCAGTAATGCTGCCATAATGACTCTTATAAATCTTCTGGTCACTATTCTCCCTAAATTGGTGATGATTATAACATGGGGTTTCATAAAGACTTCTGATTGATGTACATTTTGTCTGAAATGAAAATGGTACAAAGCTGACTTCCACTGTGTACCACAGCAGGTAATTTGAAAATCTTGTTATTTGCTGAAGAATATCAAAAATGGTTTCAGCACTTGACAGTTGACAGGAAGAAACGGTCTTGTATTTAATTTCTGGACCCATGTTTTGTTTTTGGGGTTTTCTTTTGTTCATTCTACATTTTAATTAGTTATGATATTAAGTTTCTGAAGAATTCTCGCTTTAATTTCACTAACAGAAGTTTCAAGTAAAGTACATGCTTGCAGTATTTGATCAGTCAATTTTAACAAGTCTAGACTTTAGTTCTGTTGGTGAAGTCAGGTATAGGTTTCATTGATGACATTTCCTGTTAATGGTCTCCAATTTCTGTTACCTGGAGGAAAACGGAAAGGACAACCCTTTTTGTTGTAGAAATAGTCTGTATGAAAATACAAGAGACTAATACAGTTTGTACTGCTCAGCTAAATATTTTATCTTGTATAAGAAAACTAAACTCTATTGAATGCATTTTATATTTCTGAAGGGTAAATTCTTCATACATTAACAAATTGGTTTAAATAAATCAAAAGATTGTTACTTGCATTACAACCATCTGGAAGGGTTTTAATTTACATTGTTGCTATAAATGTTAGTCTTTGTAATTGAAGCAGACCAGTGCCCAGTAATAGGTTACAGGGAATATACAAGGTGTGCATTAAGCACCAATTGTTTTTGTCCTTCGTTGTTTTGGGTGGGTTATTTTTTTTTTAATTTAAAGTTGGAATGGTTAAAATAATGAATACAATATTTTGTTCATGTTCTTTTCTAATTTGCATTGGACAGAGGAGTGAATTGTAGTACAAACCTGGTTGTAAAATTTTAATCTGTTGTATAAATATTTAGATGTTGGAACAAGCATGACAAATTTTTATTAGCCAAAAATTTTTAAGCTGATATATACATTATGATTTTTACATGATGATGTTGTCATTTCTCAGGATATAATCATAAAATTGTTTTAACATTGTATTTAAAAAGGACAACATTAACTACCATATCTGGTCACAACAGCAGGGAAGAAAATTGGCACTCCCTTATAAATGCGAGTCAAAACTGGATGAGGTGAGAGAAATTGATCTATACTCACACATGCTAATTGTGAACAAAACGTTTTTAATCTCCTAGGCCATTACAGAAGTTGTATTTATTCTTTGTTGAAGTTTTAAGTATACTGTTTGATGTTTGAGCCATTCAGCATGCATGATATATATATATATGTACACTTGGGAATTCCACTGAGATGATCATAGTAAGATAGGTCTGATTGGTAAGCTTAGAATTGGATATCTTGTTATTTTTATCAAAACCATGCCATTAGTACAGACATTATTGTACTGCTTTGAATTGAATCTAATTACGTTAACTTATCTACCATCGTAAATCATGTGGCAGTTCATTAATGGATGTTAAAATCTTTACTGAAAGAAGATACAACAGGAGTTCAAGACAAAATGCAAAAATAGGGGAGTAGGAACAAATAAGTATTTTGTCATCTTTTGAAGCAGACAGCTTAATTCCCTTTCATTTTCCTTTTTGCAGGGTGGGGTGGGGTAAAGTTAATTCGGGCAAGCAAGCGAGTGGTGTAGAATTTGGATGCCCAGATTATTAAGTGGGAGGAATTTCACATCACAAGTACTATTAAAGGTACAAGAGCAAAGCATTTTCAGTGATGTCGAAATAGATACTGAGGATTCTGTTTTATCAAATTCATTTTTTCTGCAAACAAAGTTTTGGTCATGCCTATTCCAAAAATTGCACAGCACTTACATGGGGGGTGGGGGGTGGGGATTGAAATGAGTGGTTGGTTGAGTAAGGTTATATCCATTCTTTGTGGGATCCCGATTCTAAGCATTTCTTGTTTTATACATGCACTGCATTAAATATGCTGTATTAAAATGGACCTCAAAAGAAAATTGAACCTTGTTTGGTTTAGAAGCATTACCACATATGAATAGAATTGAAAGGGATTGAAGTTGACAAGATTTATTTTTTGCTTGATCTGGAAAGTCCTAGCTAGTTTACAATGTTATTTCCTCCCTATAGATTAAAGGAGGTGTATATTGCATTCCAAAAAGTTAATTGGCCATTTCACTGGAAGTGACACTGTAAAATTTGTCAATTTTAGTTCAGTTATTATGGATCCAGTGTAATTATATTTCTGCTATATTCTTGCAAACTTGCATTAAGAAAATCTCAGTCCTGTTCATGTAATTATTGAAATAAATACTAAACTGTAATTTGTATTCTAAAAGTGCACATGTTTGAAATGCAAAATGTTGAAATCTGGAAACAAAAGGAATGATGATGATAAATTATCCTTGGTATATATTTGTATGACTGGAAAGCAATATTCAGGTTTAAATGGTAAAGAAACATCATAATTTCATTTCATAGGAACAAAGGATAATGGCAGACTTTTTAGTAGTATGGGGCACTCATATTTTGTAATTTAAATGTGCTGTTAGGACAAGTGATGAAATTTTTATAAAAGATGTAAATATTATGATTAAGTTAAGAAATCATGCCAAATTTTGACACTTCAGCATCATCAGGCATGTTCCATAATTTTAACCAGAATTTATAATTTATTTATTTCATATGCAGTTTTATCCTCTTTTCATGCCCTTTTTATTTTTATTGAATCACTCAAGAGACATTGGGGAAAACAAACATGCATGTATTGGTAAGGTGACACATATGTTAATGTAATTTTAAGTCTCTGTAATTTCTTATGTTGAAGAAGATAATTGTTAAATTTTCAGAAGATGAGATCGAAAATACTGAAATAATTTTTGTTGTTGTTGTTGCTCTAAACGTACATTTTCATATATGTAATTTGCTTCTGTTTGTAAGAAGTTCATGTGATCATGAAGCTGCTTATTATCGTTTTAAAATTGCAAAGATATTCATCTGGATATAGGTCTGAATTGTACCTCGGAATGCACATTGCAGAAAAATTATAAACCTATGTTGAACAGTTGGACCTGCAGTGATAATATATTAAATTATGTACAAATCCTAAATTATGTTGGTCATATATTATATGTGGTTGGAAGGGAAGGGAGAGAACTGTCATCGTATCATTTGTTTTAGCAATTAGGGGGACTGAAGTGTTATGTTCCAGTCAGTATAATCAGGAAGCTTTGGATTGCCTTTGTTGATGTGCACATTTAAGATTAGCTGTGGTTAACCTGAAAAAGAAAAATTAAAAAATACAAGTTATGGTATTCATATATGAAAAGAAACTACCTGTGGCTGTAATGCAGCTGCAGTTTCCATATAAGGATAGCTGTGATGGTAAAATTGTCAGAGTAGAAAATGTATAATCATTTTCTTCACTCTGTGTGTGTGTGTTTTTGTGTGTGTGTAAAATGCACAGACCTTGATTTTTCCAGCTGAACTTTTTTGATCCCATAAATGATAAAGTTTACTTTCAAGTGATGTTTTACAAAAATCTATCCAGTTTATATACTGGATGGAGAAGTAGGTTTCATAATAGCCTTCAATCTTTCATCAGTTGTAAAGGGGGAGGGGGTAGGGTTGGAACCTTATAGAAGTTTGTCCATTGCCTAGCAATGATCTGTAAAATTGTTATGTAGATTTTGTTCTGTATCCTCTTTAAAAGTGTTTCTCCTTTGTCCTTTTGCTTAGTGACCTTTGACCTTGTAGATATTCTGTACCATGCATTGAAATGTACACAAAACATCTGGAACCATCAGTAAAGTTCATGTTCATCAACAGTTGTGTTGCTTTTTTCTTAGGCATTTTATGCCTCACCATGTAAATGATAAGTATAGTGTTATCCTTGCCCAGCCAGCCATCCTAGGGTCAGGAGTTGTTCAAGTTTTGCATTTAGATACTTTCAGGCTCTCAGAGGAGGGGGGGGGGGGCGCGCTATCTTTGGTATGTTTGCTAATAGAATAATAAATTTAAGGTTTTCAGATACCATGAGGGTGATTGAGTTTCCATATTGTTTTATATTGCATGCTAAATTGTCTGTAAATTTCCTGTTTGCACTTTGTAGATTTCATATAAAGTACAACATCAGGAAAAATTAACATCCTGAATTTAGATGGTTGCAAAGTGAAAGTTGCAAGCAAACTGTTGGCAGAATTCAAGGATATTAAATAATATGATGGATGGTGCTGTGACACATGAAACAATGACCCCAGATCTATGACATTGCAAGGGTAATAATTTAGCACTGGTCTATCAATCCAATTTATCCTTGGCCTGTCATTGTCTCCTCAGCAATTTGACAAATATTTTTGAGGTTCACTTTAAAATTTGTTAATGTCAATGCTTCTTTATTCTTGAGTATTTTTTTCTAGGATCATTTTAATAAATACTTCCTATTGCAATGAAGAAACATGCCAAACAGAATCGCATGTAGGCATACAGTTGATTGGCAATTTAACGTGGGCAGGAGGCAGTGTAGTGTTGAATGGGAATGTAATGTGGGAAAGTCTAGAGTCGATTGGGAATATAATATAATGTGGCAGTCTAGAGTCAAAAAGGATTTTTACATCGTGGGACACTCTGGAGTCGGCAAGAAAGGCAATGTTAAAAATATTTAGCTACAATCCAACACACGACATACACTGTCATGCAACCAGTTCCTGATTACTATCTAAACGTGCATCCCAACACTCGAAAGTGTAGGAGTGTTTGTAGACGCCCACATCATTCTGACTTGTGAACAAACGTACTCGGACACAAGTGGGAGTAGAATATTAAAGCTGGATGAAATAGACACTTGCATACAAGCATGCTGTCACACATGGTAGAAAGTATTTATACTCTTGTGCATACAAACAGTAAAGAAGGGGAAGGGGTTTTAAGTTTTTGTTTTGTGGAAGACAGATATGCACAAACAATGCAAATTTTTAGAAAATGATCAGTATGTCTTTTCCTAGATATTTGGGTGACCTCGCAACGGGTTAACACGAGTGGCATTGCTTCACTGGTCTAATTCTCCAACTTCGTCTCATGGCGGGTTCTTAGACTAATACCTGGTTCAGAAACCCTTTCATCGTACACCTCTCTCGTATGACTTGTGCATGTGATCGCTCGTAATGTCTTCACATAATCTGATAGTTCAGGTTAAGCAACATGCCTGAAACTATGGCTGATGACTACTCTTGTCCACATCTTGCGTTATCTTGAGAATCGGTGAAACCATGGGATAATGCACTTGTATAAATAGTCCGAGACCAGATCAAAATGGACTGAAATTTTCCACCAGTTTACCATTGTAGAACAGTTCAAGTACAATACCTATGGCTGATAATATGAAGACAATGCACTGGGATATGCCTGCTGTGGATACCTTGAACACTCAGTGATGGAACAAATAACTATACTACTGCAGCTGTAGCTAGTATTCATCCAGAAGAGGATGGCTTCAATTTAGCTTTGGGGGATTACCTATACTCTTTGCAAGAATATTTGCCTGCGAGAATAGTAGTACTTTCACCTCCTCCATCAATGCCTGTTCATGATGATTTAAGAAAGAAACAAAAGGAGGAATTAAAGAATTTTTTTGTATTGACAGAAAGAAGAAGAATTCAACAACGAGAGGGGAAAAAAGCGAGAAGAGGAAACCTTTCAACAATGAACTGCAGAAGCAATCAAGTTTAAACGAAATGCAGTGTTCAAATGGAGATTTTGAAATAGTTAAAGTATCTAAGAAAAGTGTATCAGACTTCTTTGGCTCAACACAAGAGAAAGAGACCTTCACATGCCAAGACTTGCAAACGACCTTCTACAACTACATAGATGTTAACGGTCACTGAGACGCCAGCAACAACAGTAGTTGCTGTTACCAAAGCATCATCATCAGCAGGAGGAGTAAGACTTGGTAGTGGAAAGGCATTAAGACAAAGTTATTAACACACCACAAAAGTCCTTTGTTTCTTTCACTGTCTCTTTTGAAAGAAAACATTCTTGACTGTCATTTCATCACTTTCATTGTCTTCTATTTGTCTTGCCTTCCTAAATTTCTTGACTGGAATGGGAGGTTCTTCCTGTTTCTAAAAAACACATCATTTTATCCTTCCTGTTTGCTCTTTTCTTTTGGGACACTGAAGACCAATGACCTTTTCTTGACAATGATAGCAAGTTTCGTTAATTTTAGCTCGTGTTTTCTTCTGCTTTTCCTTTTTTAGATGTTATGGATATTCCCGAGTCCAATGTTCTTTTCCTGGTAGATAAAGCAAGTATCTTTACTTTTTTTTACAGTAGAGCAGTCTATAGTACTATATGAAGTGTACTTTTGAATGATTCCATAAAACTTCTATTTAATAAAAAAAATTGTCAATTTGAGTATGAAGTATATCAGATTAAATACCGGTTCCTATTAAGAGATGAAAATGTAATGACATGAACCAAAAGGCAATACAAATGCTTTCTGGCGTAATGTTTTTATTGTTTGGAAACCGTTGAGTAAATATACCCCGGACTGAAAAGATCTTATGAAAACAAATTTATGGATGAACTCACTTACAAGGGTGAACAAGGTACCAGTTCTTTTTAAGAAATGGTTTGAATATAATGTAATCTATATTGTTGATATGCCTACATATCGGGGAACTGTTACTGATTTTGATAGTTTTAAAGCTTAATATGGTCTCAACATGAATTTCTATACTTTTGAAGGTATGATTCAGTGTGTAAAGTTTGTAAAATGTTACAGTTACGTGTGACTACACCGTTTAGATCATTTATCCCTTTTCATTTGGAAATTACATTTCGTAATAACAAAGGATGTAAGGACCTTCACAAACCACTTTTGAAAACGGATGTTATACCCACTAGTGAAATGAAATTGAATGAAACTTTCAATTTTAATACGGATGTGTGGCCTAACATATATGTTAAAGTTCTTACAATAACAAAAATCACAAAAATGCAATGGTTTCAATTTCGTGTTACTCAGAATTTTGCCAAGGAATTCATTTTTGTATAAAATAATTTCTGATCCCGATAAACGTACTTTTTGTATAAAAAATCCCGGAAACAATGCATTCGGAATGTAATGTTATAATCAGGCCGTGGATTGGTGTGTTCTACTGAATAAAGAGAACATGAATATTGTACTAAGAGCAAAGACTGTAATATTGGGAGGTACAAGTGCAGATGGAATATGAGAGTAATCTTTGTTTTGTTTTCTTCCGGCCAAATACTACATCTATATATGTAAAAGAAAAGGAATGTGCTTGGATTGGAGGGTCGAACGTTTTTCTTATAAACAACTATAATATGGAAAAATATATTGCAATCAAATTTGAAAAGTAACATTTATGTTGAATTGGTAACAATGGGAGCCATTACTCCTTCAGAAACTAAGAACAATGTGTTTTAATTCCAATGCACAGTTTATAGCTTGATGTACATTATAGAGTATAATGTGTTTGTAATACGTAATGCCCCTTCATGCCTGATCAACTTACATCATAGCGTGAATCGTTCTGGGGCGTTCTAGCTACAATTGTATATGATGTCTTAAATACATAAATAGCATGGAAAATGAGATATTACAAAATATTAAATGGGATCATGAAGATACGTGTCTATTGAAAACCATAATAGCACACACACACACACACACATATATATATATATAATTTTCCCTTCAATATGTATAATTGATTAAATATTATGAATCTATTAATTAATGAAGCTTATAATAATCTTAGAATAATAACCTTCTTGATACGTCTGAGAATATCCAAACAGTGAAACCAGTGTTACTTTTAATAGACGCTTCCATTCGCAAATTTGAGGTCCGTCCTACGGATCATGCTTCATACTTCGAACGTATGTCTATAGCTGCCATCTGAACCATTTCGGCTCTTTACAAGAAAGGATTGACCGTGAAGTCACGAATTACCGAACTATTTGTTTCATTCGTAACCTCTAAGTCCATCTACAGTGAATCAAAAAGTAGAAATAGTAATGTTGGCCCGAAAAAATTGGTTTCTTTCTTTTGGTGAAATTTCCGGCCAGCACAGTATATGATTTAACTGTAAATTACTGCGCTGACATACATTCGAGGCATATTTTTGTCTCGCAGAGATAGTAGAGGCAGTTCCAAATGAGACGTTCCATGCCAGAACTAATGTTGAATTATGCTCTTTTGTACAAAATATTGCGACCGCTCCGGTGGCCTAGTGGTTAGAACGTCCGCCTCGGATGCGGGAGGTCGTGGGTTCGATCCCTGGCCGAGTCATACCAAAGACTTATAAAAATGGTACTAACAGCTGCCTCGCTTGGCGCTCAGCATTAAGAGGTTAGTGTTAGGACTGGTCGGCCTGGTGTCAGGCTAATGTGACTGGGTGGGACATCATGCCACATGTCTGCGGCATGATGCCCCAGTGCTAGACATCACTTTAAACTGCCACACTGCAGACATCGCAGCGATATGACTGCAAAATTGTTAAAGCTACGTTAAAAATCCAACACAACAACAACACACAAAATATTGCAGAAAGCTTTAAAGATTGTAAATTTGTATAATATCAAAACTTAAGGTCACAAATAATACAATTCCAACTAACTTTTGTATTAACTTGATAAACAAATAGTTTAAAAAAAAGAAATATCATAGAGAAGGATAAACATTTAGCAGCAAGGAGAGTGAATCGGACAAACTTTAGAGGGGTTATTTCGCGAAAATAAAGCTTCCTACGAAAAATGAAAATACAAGGTCAATAACGCCAAACAGAGGCATTAACCGACCGAGATCTCTCTGTAATTGGGTTAGAATATTTTGTTATTTTATCTTTGACGTTTGTGTTTTCAAATTATTATGCGTTGTCGTTTACCTACCCGGACACTCACTGTTTGTCGTCACCCTCCCTGCTGCTGTAGTAGCGTGGTGTAATTAAATCATTATTATATCAATAATAACACTAACCATAGAATCTCACAGCTAAACTAGCTCGACAGCGACTAGAGGCAATTAAGAAATATCTCCCAGTCCGTGATTCCGTCAAGCAACAACTTCTCAGGTGGAATATACAGAAGGTACAGAACAGTTACTTAAACCAATTGTCGAACCAACAAAAAAATTGTTAAGCAACTGAGGGAGCATAAAAAGCTCTTAAAACATTACCTGTTGATATTGCTGGCCGTCTTCGAGCAACTCGACCACCACCCCGGCAACCGCCTCAACCACAACCTGAAGTTCAACCACAACCTGAACCGCCAACAGCTAGAACTAAGATAATAGATAAATTTACGCCTGAAGGTATTGCCACTGTAAAAGACCCAGATTGAGTAATTAATATTGCCGCGTTTGGATATCATGATAGAGATAGGTATGTAAAACCCGAATATGTTGATACTCTGAAATATGGCGATTGGGTTAGGGATATATATCGCATCGCCACTGATACTCCGCAGATCAGATCTGATGAAGATGCTGATAATCTTGATAATTTTAACCGGATAGTGAAAGAGTATATTGAACAAGCAAAGCAAGAAAGGAAACAAAAAGAAGAAGAAATGAAGCAGCAACTTGGAAAAGCAAAAGCAGAAAGGAAATTAACCTCAAGAGCAATGAAGAAAAAAGCAGGCAAAACGACAGGTGAGGGAGAGGAAAAATGGCAAGATGCAAGTTCTGTCACCCCCGGCGCCACTGGAATTGGTCTCGTCGCTCCTGGTACAGGCACCAGGGGAAGTGGTCTTATTTCTCCATGCCCCAGCAACGTCCTTGCCGATGTTGAACGACTAGAAATTCTGATTGGCGAAAAACGAGCCGGCAATAATTCCACAGAAATCATTAATGAAGCAGCTGCTATTTGTCAGAGATTATTTACAGGCGGTATTATGGATATTAATGTTTATCGGCCCCTCATCGATGAAATCGTTGATGATTACCGCGACGATGAAATCGTTGATGATTGATGCAATTAGATCAGTGACAAGAAAATAAGATGATCATACATAATGCTCAACGTGGACCTGTAATGGTCAGGGTGATAAATTCACGATTACCAACATACAAAGCGATCAAGGAGATGGACACGGTGATGTTGTTCAGGGTCTATTCAGAAGGATAGCGCGGAAAGCAATACCAAATACAAAACAATTATCAATGAAAGCTATTGACGTTGTTCGTCATAAAGGTATTGGTGCTGTTGGTGATGTTGCTAGTAAAGCATTCTCGGCAATCAATGATAGACTAGCACGATTAATACGCAGACCGCCGCCAGCGGTCTGACCTCAGCCAGTAAAATTACCCAGCACTGTAGTTATGCCTGCAAACATCAGTAAAATAATAAATCAAGCTGCAAATCAAAAACTAGAGCTGGCTGGTTTACCCCTATCAGAAAAAGAAAAAATATAACTGCTAGTCTAATAGCAGGGAGTGGTCTTCGTGTTAGACGATAACAAGTATAATACAGATGTTCAAACGTGTATCCGATCCCGCATTTGACATGGATGCGTCAATCCTCAAAGATGAATCTGTGCGTGATTGTGAATATTATTCTTCTGACGCACGAGAGCCAAATCAGCGTGGGCGAATTGAGTTGCAAGTTCAGGATACAAGCAGATATTTCTTACCCGCTGAAGCATTTATTGAAGTAGAAGGTCAAATTCTAAAAACAGATGGCACTGAATATGGAGCTGATGTTAGGGTTGGATTTGTTAATAATGGCATCATGGCGTTGTTCAACAGTGCTACGTATATCATCGAAGGAAGAAACATTGAATTATGCCTGGAAAACGTCGACGTTGCCACGACGATACTTGGCCTTGCAAGATACAGCGATGATTACTCGAGATCAGCTGGTCTGTCAATGATGTTTGTGAAGGATACTTCTGACCACCCTGATAACGTACAGTTTAATATAAGACGACCAAGAAACTTCACCGACGCCGCTGACGCTGATGTGTGGCCGGTGGTTTACGGTGCTAATCCAGAATTTAACTTAGGATTCGCAGCGCGTTGATCAATGCTGAAAGATGAAAGTAGAAGATTTTCATGTGCAATTCCACTGTCATATATCTTTGGATTTTGCAGAAATGTCAGAAAGGTTATTTTTGGAGCCAAGCATACGGTTGTACTTGTAAGAAAGGCTACTGACGATGATGCAGTCTGGCACCCCGTCGGTGATGCAGCTAAAGTAAAACTGACAAAACTTTCATTATGGATGCCAACAATGATACCGTCACTCGCTGGAGAACAACGCTTGCTCTATTGTATGGATGATTCTGGTGGTAAATCAACATTATCATGGTTGGCGATGACCACAGATAGTGTTCAAAGTAACGTTAATGGTTTATTCACATGGCAGATAGCATCACAGCAAGGTGTCTCTGCGACATATATTTATTGCTTTCCAAAATAATGAACGAGTAAACTCACAAACACGCAGTATAATGATATTTGACAAACTTGGCATTACTGAAGTTTCACTGAGAATAAATGGACATCAAGAACCATCCGAAGATATATTATTGAATTTTGATAACAATCATGTAGCACGTGCATATCATCGTTTAATGACGTTCATGGGACGTAATCAAAATATTGATCTGGTCTACAAATACCACAACTAGATTTTACAACGCTGTATCCGATTTATTACTTTTCGCTAGAACACCTTGATTTATTTAGACAGTCTGTCGTTGATATACACTTTCGAGCTCGTGTGGCAAGAGGAGCTATTGCTAATTACAGAGCAATCGCTGTTATACTCTCAGACAAAACATTGTTGCTTTGAGGTGTTGGTGGTCGAATGAGAGTCATTGATGCCCCAGTCGAAAACATGTAATTAAATCGCTCATGATATTATAATGTCATATCATCATGTTAGTGTCAGTCTGACTCCTGGTCAGATTAAAAAGCTACAGTCAGTATCATAAAGGAACTGTGGAATAAAAATATTGCTGAAATCAGAACAGATCGCAGGTGGTTCAAATAAACTATCACTGAGAGAACGTCAACTCAGGCGCTTCAAAGACGCAAACGATCTAAGATCGGCGTTAGATTTAATCTTTCTGCGTGTGCATTTAACGATATCGCCAAGACGGGTGGTATATTTCCACTAGTAGCTATACCACTAGTGATAGCCGCTGCAGTCCCAGCTGTTGCAAAAGCAGCTGCACTTGGTGCTGTTGGAACTGCCGCTGTGATGGCATTAAAGAAAGCAACAGTCCAAGGACTAAATACTCCCCAAAAAAGGTCGATCCGTTCACGGATTGAGTCTAAGACTGCCAGGAACCCCTCATTCATGGTACGGTCAATCTATGGGGAAAGGCCTAAGACTGCCCGGGACACACCGTTGATACTTCCCATGTCCAATTTTGATTTACCTGATGCTGCTAATTAATTAAACATAAAAGTCTTCAGAGGTATTTTTATGCGTGATCAATTACCAAAACAACCAAACCGTGTTGAAACCGTATCATTAATCTCGAGGAAGTTCTGGTCCAGGTACTCATTAGGTTGCATACGCGATTGATCCACGTGGAGTTTTTTATTTCGATTCGTATGGGTTGGCGCCACCAAATGAATTTTTAAAATATGTCGGCGGACCTCCAAACACTCCTGTCGGGTATTCAACATTACCAACACAGACAATAACTGATCTGCCAATATGTGGCCGCGAAGTACTTGCTGTGCTCGACGCTGTGTCGACATCGTCAGGGACACCACCTCATAAAGTTGTGCACAAGTATACCACCAGACGGTATAGCCGTCCACCGTCGTTTTAAACAGGTCTTAGTGAATATACAATGGTAGATATTTTCGCAAGATCTGCTCGGGGCAAGCCCCAAGGTGAATTATCTAAATATGCAACCTATGACCAGGTCAAGGATGAGCTCGCTAATCTTTTACGTCTCGTAGGTGTGGACCAAAATGAAATTGTTGTTTTTCAGGATCAACAGGGACGATTAAAGACGAGCAATATCCCGTTGACAGATATTATTCTGCGAATTCCAGATGCGACCAAAGATAACTTAACGGTATTTACTAAAACGGTAAAATTAAAATCTCGGAGGAATCAGTTTTAACGCTCATGGAAGAGATTACTGGACGCATCAGAAGAATTAGAGATACTATGTATGGCGATCTCAATATAAGCAGAAATACAATTATTAGTGTGAGAGAACCAAACTCAGACGATGATGTGGCAACAAAAAGATACGTAGACAGCAACAACAACACAATCAGAACTGAGATCTCTGGATCTATGTTAGGAGTAATGGAGCAAAACGATAATGAAGTATTCGTGGTGGAACCCGAAGAAAAAGGACTCGGCGTGTTTTATTATTGGTGTCTTGAATTAGTCACTAAACTACCACCTAATTAAATTATATAATGGGCAAATCGATTGAAGTGTGTTTGTTGCAGACCCAACTGAAAAATATCATTGATGAGTATACGGTAAAACTGAAGAAAAAAAAATACCGTAGACGAATCGTTGTTACTGTCATAATTGTATATTTTGCATCCGCCGTAGTCGCTGGAACAGCAACTATAATCGGATCATTATCAGCCACATACATAATAGCACCAGTAATAAAAATTAGTGTTGCAGTTAACTTTTGTTGCTGGTATTCTTAATACCATCGCAAAAAAGATATTTACGTGTTCGGCTGATAAATTACACGAATGTCAAATGTTGCTATCAGGGGCAACACACGCGCACGCGAAATTATCATCGCTGATATCATCATGGCTCAATGATGGAATAATATCAGATCAGGAATTCGCCGAAATGATTAAGGTTTATTATGAAGCAACTGGAAATCCAGACACCGCCGACTCCGACATTTAAAATCAGAACTTAAATAATAATGTCACAAGAATTGCTGGAACAAATCGTCGCTAATACAACACCACCAACAACCACGATGATATCAGCGAGCTCAACCAATTCTGAGTTTGACGTTAGCTTTCCAACGGCAATTCCAGCTAAGGAAATAGCGTTAGCACAATTGCGATTATATTACAGGTGGCCAAATATTAGATCAAAGACATTCGGTGGGTTGCAAGCAAATAACTCATTCGTGTTTTCGTATAAAAATAAATCTGATGGAACCCCCGACTGGAAAGTTGTTGGTATTCCTACGGGCAGTTATCAAATAGAACAGATCAATAGTGAATTCCAACGCAGGATTAAATCTATTACAGGAAAAGAATCCAAAATCGCTATCACAGTTCACGAGGCAACGTTATCGGCGGCGATAGAAATATCAACACCAGATTATGCCGTAGATATATATCAGTTTTCGATCCGAACTGTGTTAGGATGGCCAAAAGTACAACCACCAACACCTGCAGCGATACCACAGCCTCAACGCAGTGATTATGTCTCAGATAAGCAAATATTCTTAAACCTTCCAGAATATCGAGAAACTCATGCATGGAGGTATATTGGAGTACGTAATATAGACACCGGTAAGATATTTTATTTTACTGCGTCTGATGGTACAAGACTTCCTAAATTAGCTAAAACCATATTTAACATGAATGAAGATAGAATTCCATTTATCGATGAACTGTTTATTAATTCATTTTCCGACACCATCAAAAATGAATATCAACGAGTAAGCAACGAACTAAGAAATTTGTTTTTCAGTATTACACAATATTACAACGATGATACAAAGCGGCAGATCATTGCAACGATACAGCATCTAAACCAGGGTGCATAAGACCTCAAGTATGTTAATCGGGTTATCATTGAAACAGCAATTGCCTAAAGGTATAACATTAAACAATTACTTGCTACACATTATCGGATAGCCAAAAAATATATAGCAAAATTCATAATGCCTGGATTTAACGACGATGAACTGAAGAAAAACGTCAACGATATTATCGATGAATACTATCCCTTAATCATTGATACATGGAGAAAAATATCCCCTCCTCCAGATATTCTCAAACATAACAATGATCCAGACGGCGGTGGTCGTCATATATCACCAGGTGTTGTTAATATTGCATCAACGATCGCAGTCAATCTTGTATGTGATGCAATCGATGGCAGCTATCAAGTAGATCTTGAAAAATCCAGGCAGGCACAACAGGGATATATCCTATATTCACTCACCTCCGAAGTACCTCCTGGATTTTTAATTGTGTCAGTACCTGTTAATCCAGTTTATCTGCGATATCATAAATCTGTTGTTGTCATGAATACATTTTAGACTTACTGACCAAAGTGGACACATGCTTGATTTAAGAAGAGAATATTTATGTTTGTTTATGCGTTCGTAACCTGACTGACTTTTGTGAAAACTCCTAAAATCAGAATCAGAATCAGAATCAGAATCGGAATAAATATTATTATCAGAATTAGAATCGGAATAAATATTATTATCAGAATCAGAATAAAAAAATAAATATTATTATTAGAACCAGAATCAGAATAAATATTATAATCTTAATAAATATTATAATCTGATTCTAAATAAATATTATCATCAAAATAACAATAAATATTATAATCTGATTCTAAATAAATATTATCATCAAAATAACAATAAATATTATAATCTGATTCTAAATAAATACTATAATCTGATTCTGAATAAATATTAGAATCTGATTCTGAATAAATATTATCAGAAAAAATATTATAATCAGAATAAAAAATAAATAGTATTATCAGAATAAATATTATAATCATTCTGGATAAATATTTTAATCTGATTCCGAATAAATATTATAATCTGAATAAAAATAAATATTATAATCTGAATATAAATGAACATTATTATCAAAATAAAAATAAATATTATATCTGAATAAAAATAAATATTATAATCTGAATAAAAATAAATATTATGATCTGATTCTAAATAAATATTATTATCAGAATAAATATTATAATCAGAATAAAAAATAAATATTATTTTCATAATAAATATTATAATAATTCTGAATAAATATAATCTGATTCTGAATAAATATTATAATCTGAATAAAAATAAATATTATAATCTGAATAAAATAAATATTATTATCAGAATAAAAATAAATATTATAATCTGATTCTGAATAAATACTATAATCTGAATAAATATTATAATCTGATTCTGAATAAATATTATTATCAGAATAGAAATAAATATTATAATTTGAACAAAAATAATTATCAGAATAAAATAAATATTATAATCTGATCCTGAATAAATATTATAATATGAATAAAAATAAATATTTACGCGCTATTGCTCGGTGTTACAACATTCACTTTCACTTTTACAAACCCCCTTGACTCTTGTCAGAGGTTTTACAATCGTACATACATTTTTTCAACTGTCTTACACATGAACTCACAATCTTCTTTGTTTGTGATAACTCTGATCTAACATTTTCAATCGCCTGTGCGAGTGAAACGAATCTCCGGATGTTTTTATCATCATTGACATAAACTAACGATTGTTTCATTGCTTGTTGGAGTAATTTAATAAACCTGTATTCGGCCGCTAGTGTGTATCTTCCTACGGATTTTCGTTCATGTAATGTTTCAAAATAATTAATGATTTTTTCAGTGTCAAGTTGATCATTAAGTTCTATATCTTCATCATGTAATTTTTTAATCTCAGAAATAATTCCATTAACATTTTCGGAATTCATTATATAATAAATATTTATTTAAAATAAAAGCAAAAAATAGACAGTAAGAATGATGAGCAATTTGCCGTTCCATGGGGTCCCTTCATTCTGCCAGTATTTGCTGTTCCATGGGGTCCTGTCGTCATTTTCCAGTATTTGCCGTTCCATGGGGTCCCTTAATGGGGCACCCTTCATGAGGCTATTTTTTCTGGCTGACAGTTCTTTTTATTGGGCACTCTTCATTTTTCTGGCTGACAGTTCTTTCTACTGGGTACCTTTCATGAGGCTTTTTTTCTTTCTGGCTGACAGTTATTTCTGACTGTCTTTTTATGGGGCACCCTTCATGAGGCTGAGGACTCATCACTCTAACCGTCTATTTTTGGGGCTCCTGTTTTCCAATAATTTTTAAATTGTGTGCACACACACCCAAATCAACCCTGGGGAGTGCAAAATCAGCACCCACCACCTTGTTCAACATGGTGGGGAGGTGTGCATGAATTTTTTTTGCATTTTTGTTTCTTCTGGGCTTGGAGCCCCAATTATTATGAAAATGTGACTATCACCCACCGTCGACAAATTTGTCAGTCACGGGATTCGAACTCCACACGTCCAGTATAAAAATCCGCAGCTTTAGGGCTATATTACAGATCATTCTTACGATTATATGTTTCAGAAATTATTATGAAGTTACCTATAGAAGGTCACTAGCAGACGATATTCTGCCCATTTTACCTGGATAACGGGCAACCTGGCAGTTTCTCCTACATTCGATCACCAAAATTTACCATTTTTAACAGGGCATATACTGAAGCAAAGTGAACTTATAAATCACAAATATAGATACTAACATAAAGCTTGATTTGCGTTCTGTTTGCGTATGTAATTTTGGTAAAAGTATCTCGAGATTCAATGAATTTATTTCAACTTCCAAACACCATATGAAGTGCATGGTAAATCTGCCAGATGGTGGCTGATGACGTCATTCGGGAAATATAAAAATGGCTTACCTGGATTACATGCAAGGAGGGCGTGGCTTATCTGTTCCTCTTGTTTTCCTGAATTATCAGGGACATGTAACATACAAGAGAGAGAGGGCAGTCCTGGTGTAACACACCCTGACAGAGTCCTTGACGGAGTCAAGTGGGACAAGAATAACGTTTTCGTAAATACAGTGTGTGAGCCACAACAAAATAAAAATCCGCGGCTGTTAAATAATATTACGCAGTTACAAGCGAGGCTACTGCTTCATCACTCTACCGGAGGAAGCTTTGCTTGACAGAATTACCTCCCTTTATCTGGAGAGTTTTTGCATACACTTGAAAGACAACTACAATAAAATTCAAAATTGAGCCAAAGTAGATTCAGGAGTGGCGGCGTCTACTCCTGACACACTCAGGAGATACTTAAATATTATTTTTGGTTTGTATTTCTTTGAAAATGCTGATCTGTATATTTTATCTACAACACGTTGTACTGAAGATGGAAAAATGCAGAAATATTTGGCAGCTGCAAATATTGATAGAAATTCTTTTTTCTTTGCCCGTCTCCACGTTCACAGATATAACTGCTCTTGCAGATTTAATATACTTGCCGGTACCTCCAAATTTACAATTCTGACTCTGTGTAATAGCTTATGAATTACTCAAAGAATTGTTCTTTGGATGTGAATCAATATGATCAATCACAAAACCATCTTCGATCAGTCTGTGGAAACATTCATAGATAAATTTATGACAAAGATATCTTTTTTTCCAACAGTAAATCTGAGATAACCAACATTATCAACCGAACCAACTGGTCTTTGTCATTGAAAGTTTCTAATTACACCATCACGCGATGCATCATAGTTTTTAACGATAGGATGCTTCATAAATTCTTCTTGCTCCATTTATATAGTAAATATTATATGTCGAAATTAGTATTTTGTTACCAGAAAAAAAAAATATGTGGGATGCTCTAGCCCGAAAATCTAGCGAGATAGTCTTCAGGTTTTTTTAAATAGGAGATTCATTACCATCATTTTTTAATCATAATACCGTTTCAAAGCTCTGTCTTTTTTACCACCGCATTCTACACACAACTGAGCTTCACCCCTGACTCCGACGTTACACATTAAACACGGCTTTGGTCCTAGAATTTTTCGTCGCAAGCTCTGCATGTGATATCCACAAAATTCATTTATACAAGCCCGATTACAAGGAATTGCAGAACCAATCATCAACCACTTACAATTATTATTTGCTTGAATCATTATATATTATAAATTAAATTTTAATTTAAATATATATATATATATATATATATATATATATATATATATATATATATATATATATATATATATATATATATATATATATATATATATACTTGCCTTAATTATAACATGGAGGATTTTACGAGATTATCTGCGATTAAGCCCTCTAAAGCTAGATTCGATCTTGACAGAATAACCCCTAACTTGCCAAGGCGAGCTCTGGTTGATGTTGATTTGACTAATAAGACTTTAATCAATCATATCCGTGAAGCCAAGAGAGAGTTTCGTAACGATGGCGCGGCTCATGTGTGATCAACATTTAAAATTATACAAGACGTCGATGCTGCAATGAATGACAAGCGAGCAAGGACAATTATTAATTATCTAGACAAATACAGATATATTCTTAGAATAAAATTTATCGTTGCGGTAGATACCGCCGCGGTAGATGACATCTGGATTATCCGTCACAAACGTGACCCTGTTCGATTACATCACGCTGGGGATGTTGTCACGTTAAGAAAAAAATTCCAAACCAGGAATACTGACTGGAATTGATAGACCTTATTATGAGCGAGCATATCCTGTGACGGCGGTTGTTTATGCGATATATCCGCTGAATGATAAAATTAGCGTTGATGATCTCAAACCGATGAAACTACGACGTTGAATTGTGTTGCTGAACGAGTTGTGGAACACTTTATAAACGCGATGCGTGGAAATGGTTTAATGGATCTAAGACGTAAAAAATAATTGAGTGGGCCGAGAGCGTTAAAGAAAATGGAGCTACGATCAAAGACGTTGCTGAGTTGGAAACAAAATTAAAATTTCCAGTAAGGGTAAAGACACTAACCGGAGAGATTTTGTACGAATCAAAATATAAATCAAAGGGAGCTTCAATAGAGATCGTTGATCATAACTCACACGCGTGGATTTCGGACATAACAATATTTCCACGAAATCGAACTGTTAAATTTTATAACGGTAATATGTCTGATTTTATCAGAAATATCAGTAAGAGCGACCCTGTATCCGTAAGGTTGTTTCAAAGTTCAAAATCTGTGAACTATGATAAGTTTGTACGGCCTAATGGAGATATTTATCGTGCAAAATATCTTTATAACGAAACGATAAATCTTGCGTTGAAATACACGAACGATATTGATGTTATCGAACGATTACTGAGTAATTGCTTCACCGTTCCGTCAGTTGCTGCTCACTTTGCTCAGAAGGAAAATTCATGGAGGCCAACACGGTTGGAATTTCTTGAAGATGTCCAACACAGTTGTGTCGAATACGGACACGGCGGATTGTGGAATACTAAATACGATTATAAGGATGTTATCTCAATTGATATGGTAGCATGTTATCCTGGAAGTTTTCTTGGAATGTGTGTTCTGAGTATTTCAACAGATTTGGACATCCAACACACGAAATGACTCGAGTTGCGATAAATGGACCCTTACCAGATTTTGACTTAACTGGATTTGCCTGTATTGAGTCATTCAAGTTTACATGGAAAAATCTTCATCCGGTTGTCGCTGATTGGTTTGGAAAACATTTTAGCGAATGCGGTTGGGCTCCAATAGTGTTATTACGATATATGCTTGATGTAAAAATATTTATATCGTTGGTTGTAAGTGAAGTAATTATATGATATCGTCCACAAAAACAAGTCTGGCTACCTGTCATTGAGAGATCTTTGAGCGCAATCCAGATAAAATTGAATATGAAAATAAACTCGCAAAGACCTTGGCAGAAAAATAATTGGTAAATTTACACAAGGAGGATCAAATGATCATAAACGACATTGTACAAAATTATCGACGATGCTGAACTTGATTTCATAATTACTGATAGAACAGAGAGAAGCACATTTATAAGTCGGAATAATGCTTACTTATCGGACGGAACTAAATTAGGTACATTTGTGAGCTACGATGAAGCAGTTGAATCTAGTCTGTAGATTGCAGGTCTACCCGTGGATCTTACCTCGCTGGAAATTTCATGTGTGGTTACACTGCAGACTAGGTCAGTCGCTCTTTTAATAACCCCTTCAAGTTCACCAGGTTCGTATAAATATCTTTCAGTCACGTTACCTAGTATTGGCTGTTTTGAGAAAGAATCACATCGTTGTACTGGTATATATTTTTTGTGATCGCATTGATGGGTTTCATAGACGTTCCACGAGTAATTTCATTATTTAATGCAGCTGTCACACTTGGTAATTTTGCAACCCATTCACGAGATCTCTTGTCTTTCTGAACTTCATTTAGAGATATTTCCTGAGCATATTGATATCCAAACAATCGCTCAGCAAGTGTTCGATTAAATCGCTCAACGATTGCCTGATCACAATGAATTGCGGTGTGTCCTCGTCTGATTTTGACGTTATGTTGTTTCATCAGAGATGTTACTGCACCAAGAAATTCTTTGCCAGGATCAACCTGTAGCAACTGTGGCCATCGCAAGGGTCCTCGTTAATAAATTCGTTCAAAAGCAGATGCAACTTTAGTTGCTGTCTTTGGTGATATTGGTTCTGCTTCCTTATATATACTTGCAACGTCAACGACAGTCAGCGCGTATTTGTATGTGCGCGATTGATGTCTACCAGTTTTAATAGTATCATGCGGTATAAACAGAATATCTGCCTAATGAACCTCATTGGAAGTGCTGACATCAAAATGTGCGTACTGAATTTATTTAGGTGGTGGTAGATAAATTTGCCATATTGCCTGTCGTGCTAACCAATTTGCAGCAACAGAACGTGTGACATTCACTGCATCAGCACGTTTACTAATCGCTGCTCTACCCCTCCAATATCCTCTTGGGCTATAATAAATCGATTCCATTATAATAGTTATCTACGATTAATTACCGGCCCCTAGCACTAGTTTGCCTTTCATCGCAGATCTTACCAGCCAATTAGCTAGTGATTCTCTGAGAGATTTATTTTTTACAGACTTTAACGTGTGTATCAACTTCACGTCTGCAATATGTCGTTGTTGTAAATCTGGATTTTTATACGCGACATCATGAACGTGGCACGCTTGATTAATCACATTTATTGGATACTCTCCAGGTCTTGGCTGATCTGGTTCGTCAAG
Source organism: Megalonaias nervosa (assembly GCA_016617855.1). NCBI lineage: Eukaryota > Metazoa > Mollusca > Bivalvia > Unionida > Unionidae > Megalonaias > Megalonaias nervosa. Next base: position 124,846 of record JAECUM010001546.1, read on the forward strand.
TTAGATATCAAGTCGGATTCCAGGACCACAATAATTATATCCAGAAAGAATTTTTTCGCCAGGATACTTAGCCCATGGAGCTCCTGCTAATTTTCCCAAGTGAGAGATAAATCTGTATTTGCTTGTACCACATTTCATACACTTGCCTGTATTCTTATTCTTCGTCGTTATTGTTGTTAATCCACTTGTGGGGGTGGGTGCTCAGCATCGAACACAATATAAATTCATATTATTTATTATATTTGTACAACATGGATATCATTGATTTCTCAGCGACACGAAAGCAAGAGTCAATCAAACATCATGCAGCGCTACCAAAATTTATCAGAGCAATTGTCATAGGTCCATCTGGGTCTGGTAAGACGCAATTGTTGCTTAATCTAATAATGAGATGGCTCAAGTGGGATAAGTTGTATTTAGTGGCACCATCTGTAGATGATCAGCGATGCTACGATGTGCTTAAAGATTTTAACGAAGAAGCGAAGTGGTCGGATGAAGACGGTAATGATATTATTAATTTTATCACCGATGTTGATGAAGCTCCATTTGTAGATGACCTCGAAGGATGTATTAATAATCTCCTAGTATACGATGATGTGATGCTGAACAAATAATCAAAGACACAAAAACACGGATATTATATATGTTATTCAGCGATATACACAAATACCTAAAGTGGTCAGAGATAGCTGCAATCTCCTGGTTGTCTTTAATGGTGCTGATACCCACACACTAAGAAACATCCATCAGACTTGGTGTTCAGAAGACATGGATATGATTGAATTCAGAAAATTTTTCTCAAAAGCGCAAGCGATTCCTCATCGGTTTACCACGATAAATTTACATGATCCTCGGTCCCGATATCGCATAGGTCTCGATAAAATATTTGGTTAAGAGACAGCAGCAGGGAGGGTGACGAGAAACAATGAGTGTCAGGGTAGGTAAACGAGGACGCATAAAAATTCGAAAATACAACAGTCAAAGATAAAATAACAAAATGAGCTAACCCAATTAGAGAGAGATCTCGGTCGGTTAGAGGCCTCGGTTTGGCGTTATTGACCTTGTATTTTCATTTTTCGTAGGAAGCTTTATTTCCGCGAAATAACCTCTCTAAAGTTTGTCCGATTCACCCTCCCTGCTGCTCATTTTGAAGTCCAAGATACCTTCGTATTGTTAATTGTTTTTGTCTGTTTTCTACAAACCGTAAATACAACTATAAAAGTTCAGTTCCAGCGTTTAATTAGTCAGTTTGCATCGCATATAAAGCAGTGGATAAATAGAAAAGACGAAATAAAATATGCTCTTAAATTTGAAATCACATAATGTACGTAGTTTGAATATTATAACTTTATTGTACAAATTTATCAAACTAGACTCGCCCACGCAAGTATGGACGCCTTGTTAGTACAGAAACTCCCGTTTGGTTTGAAACGCGCAGGCTATAAAAGTATGAGGGACCTGGCGTCAGTAGGGTTAGAAATGATTGCCAGAGAGAGAGAGAGAGAGAGAGAGAGAGAGAGAGAGAGAGAGAGAGTACATGTAATACATAACAAAAGAGAGTAAATGTAATACACAACAGAAGAACGCACTTACACGCTTTATACACATATAATATGAAAACATACAAGTACGTAGTTTGAAGAAGTGTAACAATATTGCACAAAATTATCAAAAAGACTCACCCATTCAAATATGAACACTGTGTTAGTACAGAAACTCCCGTCTGGTTTGAAACGCGATGAATATAAAAGTGTGAGTCGATCGGGTTACAAAAAATAAATTAAGGAATGAGGTGACTAGGTTTTGTGCATTTTTAAAAAAAATATCCACTCTCATTTTTAAAATCGGAAGGGGTGCGTACAAACTGTCAGCTGTATTGGCGAATACTATAGATTTTCTCCTCCATGTATGTCTGTGTAAATGTCTATGTCTATGTATATGTCTATGTAAATGTCTATGTCTATTTCTATATAAATGTCTATGTATATGTTTATGTACGTGTCTATGTCTATGTAAATGTCTATGTCTATATATATGTCTCTATGTCTGTCTATGTATATGTCTATGTTTATGTCTATGCAAATGTCTATGTCTTTGTCTATGTATATGTATATGTTTATGTCTATGCAAATGTCTATGTCTTTGTCTATGTATATGTATATGTTTATGTCTATGCAAATGTCTATGCATATGTATATGTATATGTCTATGTGGTTATGTGAAACATGTAAAACATTGCGAGAGAGACAGAGAGAGAGAGAGAGAGAGAACCACTTACACGCACGTAATACACAACAAAGAACGCATCTGTACGCTTGATTCAAACAAGATAGATGGAATGACACTGGAAGCAATTTGATCTATGTAAGTCAGTTCACTGACACAAGCAAAGGATGTCCCATAAGCAATATATGCACACGCAAACAGTACCCCACATCTTAACCGGGGAAAACATCATGCTGTCTAAAACTCTAAAATAGACCTTGAAGGCAAAGGTCACTAATGATTCAAAACTTAGCTCCTATCACCTATGGGAGATGGAGACGAAAATGGAGGAAAGTCAAGGAAACTCTCCCGACAGAATATTATGCACGAGGAGAGGAAAGTACGGTAAAAGTGGTCAGGGCAAAAATCAGGATTAAATAAAATATTAAAATTAATTAGCTATTTTAACTCATGCCATATTCATAATCAAGTTTGAAAACGATAGGAAACTCGGGGATAGCTTATTGTTGAATGCAAACCGAAATGAAGAGACTCTATAAATTTGGGTGAAGCGTCTGTTAACCAACTGAAAGGTCGACGAGCCAAAATCCTGATAGGTAGACAAATCTTTTGTCTAAAGATGTTACTCTGATGTATGTGGGATATTTTTTTATTAAATTCCCATTTAAAGGCCAGAGTGCCATACTCACGTTGAACCTATAGTTATGTTGGCATTCCATTTACCGTTAGAAGTCATGTATTTTGTTTCTGTCAGAGGTACGACCTGTTTAACAGTACATTTCCAGTTAGAAGCCAAAATGTCACACTAATGTTGATTCGACAGTCATTTATAGCATCGCATTTTCTGTTTGAGGCAACAGAACGATACCAATATTAAACCTATGGACAACTTTAACATTACATTTCCCGTTAGAGGCCAGACTGCCATAATAATGTTCAACATATGTGCATTTTTAAGTATGGGAGCTTCAGGGAAAAAAAAATGGCATTGACGTCACAAGTTTACATCCGGGTCTCCACCAGAGGTACAATCTGGCTAGTCTCGCTGGAGAAGATGCACTTATCCATTACAATATACACAAAGATCACATGATGCATCAATCTTGTGCAATATGCGCATGTCCATAATAAAAGTACAGACAATCGGAGTGTGCTCAGTTTTAATTTTAAGCATATCTCTGATGAAGAGTAACGAATCTCCTCGAATTCCTGCCTCAACCCTTCACCCGTGAAGCCAGTCAGCAGATTTAAAGTCGCCGGATAGCTTAGAAACGAAACTGACAAATCTAAATACAATCCATTCTAAATTACCAGGCAAACTGACAAATCTTAATACAATCCATTATAAATTACCAGCCAAACTGACAAATCTTAATACAATCCATTCTAAATTACCAGCCAAACTGGTGAGTTGAAAAGCATGGCATACTTATATTAGTTCGATGAAGTCATTCTCCAGCAAGTATTGAATTTCTTTCTTCAAACATTCTTGTTTGAGAGGATTCGTTCTGTACTAATGTTGTTTCACAGGTTAGAATATACAATTTCAACGTCATGATAGATTTTATTTGTTCCTGTTGGAATATCTGGAAACAAGTGCTTAAATTCTCTTAATAGCTGTTTTAAGTAACTCTTCTCTTTTGGCAGTAGTTGTGAATGTTTCTGGTCTAGATTTTCCAATATTTCCGAATTTCGAAAATTGGTTACATCAAAGTCACTGGAGTCCGATTTCAAGTCTTTGTTTAAATCCTCACTGTGAGGGTCAAGTACGATTAAATTGATTGAATAATTTATAGAGCTATCTCTGTCAACATACTCCTCTGACATATTTATGTGGCAGAATTATATCCTATTTATAATGTACTTTAAGTCACATACTTTCTTTTTAATGGCATAAGAACCAATCTACTTAGCCTGAAGATAATTTTCAGGAATGGGTAATAGAGCCCAATCATTGCTATCCGGCTGAAAACTCCTATCCTTTGTATGTTTGTAGTACCTTAATTTCATTTTTGACTGAACATACTAAAGATTAGTTCTTGCTACATCACAAGCCTTTGACAATCTGTATTTGAATTCAGAGACATAATCAAGATGATTTATTTCTGACTCTTCAGTTGAAAGAAGTTTCTTTTTTAATAACTTCAATGGTCAACGGGCAGTATGTCCAAACACTAGTTCAAAAGAACTAAAATCCACAGAGTCTTGAACTGATTCCCTAAGAGCAAACAATAACACCTTCGTCCAATCTCTTCCTGTCTCAAAACAATATGACCTAATCACATTCTTCAAAGTAACTGAAATCTTTTCAAAATCTTCTAACTCTCATGGACATAGGCAGAGGATCTAAACTGTTGGACGCCAAATTAATGCATAATTTGTTAGAAAATTCCAGACATAAATTTTTACCCTTGAACAGATTGAAAAGACCTGGAAAGCTAAAAGTGTGAATAACTCTGCCAAAGATTTTACTATGGGCTTAGTTGTAATATTCCTGAAAGGAAAACTGCCTCTTGAAATCTTGTGGACGCTCGCATTAACGTCAACATGTATTGGTTGCCTAACTTGGTCTTAGGTAATGCAGGAATAGGTTGCAGACGAACCTTAAGTATCTTCTGATTTGGTTTTTACACCATCTGGCAAGTATGATACGACCTACAGAATTTAGAAACATCAAGTTTAATTTTCGGCCAATAAAAAGGATTTAAGATCTTGTGATAAATCTTACGGACTCCTAAATGACAAGACAAGAGAGTGTCACCGGTTAGACTTAGAGTTTCCAGTCCATAGGAACAGCAAGGTGACAGCTGACTGCTACTGACCAATCATCACTAGCGGGTACTTCAGGTGGCCTCTATCTTCACAAGGACCCAATGTTTCACAAAATAACAAGTTGGTACTTTTGTGGCATCAGTCTCGCTAATAGCCCTCTGAAACAAACAAGATATCTCAGGATCTTGTTCCTGTCATACAAGCAGTGCTCGTCTTTTATCACCATGATTAGAATTAAGAGAATGAGTAGTAAAGAGTATTTGTGTGATCAACACCTCTTGACTGACCCATACTAAAAGCAAATGTGACAACATTTTAAAGACTGACAAATAAATGTGTCAGCTAAATGAATAACATAATGATCAACAATATTCTCAAAAGCGTTCTTTGCCATAGCGCTAGTAACTGCACCAGCTGGATATAATCCAGGGATTTCAATTTCAGTATGATCAAGTCTTTGATCCATACAAGGCTTGTCAGTTGACCACAACCCTATCTCCAGCTTGGTCACTATCTAGTAAAATATGAACATCCGATATGGGCAAAGAAGTCACCACCACTATGATCACAGGTCCTGAGACTACGTCTGATGAAAAATTAACACAATGGAGAGGAACATTACCAAATACCACTTCTATTCCTGAACACTTTCACTAAAAGAAGATGCTTCAGAGAAAGAGAATCTACTTAACAATAAGTGACTCTGAGAAGCTCATGTGCCTCTTAATATCTTAAAAGGAATATGCTTGACACAATCACCACAAGTGATACAGAACCTTTCGACATGAATCGTTCATAATTCTCCATAATAAAATCAGGCTGGGGTTTGCTAGACCCAAGAAATATATTTATTTCAATACATGACCGTGGCCTTCACCTCTTTGAAACAAGAGCATTTGGAGCAGCTCTGTCTTTATTCTGTTGCCTAAACTTCAACCTGTAGCAATCAGAAATAACGTGTCCTTTCTTCTTACAATATGTGCACGCAGGAAGAGATAAGGATTTTTGATCGGCCTTATCAGAAATTTGATTCCTAATAGTTGTACCAGTTTGATATTTGGAAGTACTTGCGTGAGACTGAAATAATTTTTTTAGCAAAAATCTGCTGAGAGGAAGATTTATTTGCCAATGAATCTTTGTGAGTCTAAGAATAGTCATCAGCTGTACTAGCTGCATTTTCTTGAACTCTTCATTCAGTATGAGTTGTCTGAGGTTATCATAATCTTTGTCAACCTTCTTGGTTGTGCACCATAAAACTGAACATGAGTTTAAGTAATTAGTTTTCTACACTTTCTAAAACTTTGACGATAGGCCTCAGGCACCAACTTACAACCCTTTAAGACATATTTTCTTGACCTCATCATAATTATCAATTTGTTCTCCTTAGAGGCAGTGTAAACGTCACGAGCTTTGCCAAAAAGTACAATTTGTAATAGCAAAGTCCACTATTGTCTCGGCCATTTCAGATTCTCGCTAACTCCTTTTTTTAAAAGTGGGGTACCAATCTAATATTTTTGGTAGCATCCAAACCTGGAGTTGCGTATACAGTGTACTCTACTTGCCAGTTGTTTAATTTAAATAGCATTTCCCTTTCATCTTTTTGCATTTGCATGTCTCTCTCCTCCTTTTGCATTTGAGTTTCTCTCTCTTCCTTCTCTTTGTGCATTTGCATTTCGCTTTCATCTTTTTCAGTTGCATTTGAATATCTCTTTCATCATTTTGGATTTGCATATTTCTTGAGTCCTTCTCTCTTTGCATTTGCATTTGCCTTACATTTTGCTGAAGTTGAAGCTTTCTTAATTCGACTTCCGTCTGTTTTTTAAGACTGCAATTTCCTTAAATTTATGTCCGAATCAGATAGAGACCTGCCAAAGCACTTTTATCAAGAATACCCATTTCACCTAATAAAATGAATGAAAACATTCTTTATCTCTTCCTTCGTTCAAGAAACCTTCGCTTCAGAAAGATTATACTGTCTAACACACTCAAGCAAGTCGTCTGCTTTAAGGAATCTAACTCCTCCTGGGTAGGATTCGAAACAAAGGACTCTACTTTAGATGTCATGGTGAAAAATTGTTGGTTTTACTAAAAATTTCCCAACTATGTAAAATTAAAATACCAGGGACTTAAAAAAAATTGCAAACCATAGCGAAATATAAATTTTAAAAACAATTATATTTCCCTGAAATATTCAAATCTCTGAAATATTCAAATCAAATTAAAACTTTTAAAATATTCAATCTTATACCAGCCAACCAGATTCTATTTGATGACTTAATAGTCTTAAAATAAGTAAGAAGAAAGAGCGAAAACCAACAAGTTTCGTATAATTGAAAATATTGTTTATTTCTCTATTATCCTATATGAAAGAATTTAAACTAACTTACAGTATGGTGAATGAAATCCTAAAATCCTAAACATTCTATCAACTCCAAAAGTATCGAGTAATCCGAATGAGTTGCAAAGGTATTCTGAATGATGGTCTGTAATGTGCTGATGTATGAACAGGGCACAATAATCATTATGATATAAATCAAAAATGTCTTTTAAATGAAATCACTATATTTTCGATACACCTATAAATCCAAATGTTTTTGAATGAATTCACTATTTCCGTGACAGCTATTATTCCAGTTAATCTGAAATACTTCGAGCACTGTAAGAATTCTTCTCAATATGATTGAATAACTTCGAAGACTGGTAGTGCTACTTAATTATCTTATATACCGCATATAAATCATTAATAGGCAATTACAGAGAAAGCATTACGTGGCTTGAATGAATCAACTTGGCATTTCGAAATCACTTCATCAGTAAAAGATCAGCTTTTTAATACCGATTAAACAATACTGTGGATTAAATTCCAAAATATTCGTAAATGTTCTATCACAAGACGAAATGTATGAAGTTCAGATTGAACTCCAGTGGTATTCCGAATAAATTCAC